>AWOL01S0002481.1:54832-117117 GCA_000715115.1 Nicotiana otophora | reverse complement strand
TATATATATTGATTGTAAATAACAATAATTTATAAGTGGTTGACTATTTTTGACCACTAATACGGACCGAAATCGGTCGATATATTCATAATAATTTTAAAAACTTATTTTGGTAATGGGAAAAAAATAATTGAGCCTGGGCGGGAAAAACTAAATCAACATTTCCGATCGTATTCGTCGGTATACTTGAAGTTTTTTAATTAAACATTTTTTTTGGTAGATAATATGCAAGTGTGAACATGGCTTGGTCAAATATTAACCAATTTCCGACCGAAATTGGTTGAAATATTTATGTGTCAGATAAAGGACTGTTTCTTTATTGTGGGACCTCTTTTTCCGACCGAAAGTGGTCGGTATTTTTTAGTAAAAAAATCATTTGACTTTTGCGACCGATCTAGTTATTTTTCGATCGATTTCAGTCGGTTTCCTCTTCCAACTGATTTTGTCACGACCCAAAATCCATTATATGACGTGATGGAGCCTAACGCCGCCGTCAGGTAAACCAACGGTGATTTACCAAGTTCACTACCTATTTTACTATTTTGAAATCATAATTTTTCCTTAATTGAACAGTATAAAATAGAATTTATCGAGTAAATGAAAATATTTACACGACCCACAATAATGAATAACCTGAAGGAACCCCCAAAACCCGGTATTACAAGTGCATGAGCATTTTTTAAGAAGCACAAAAACAATACAACATCTGTCCAGAATATAAATAAGACAGGATAAAATAATTAGTACGATTGAAACTCGGTGGACTGCGATGCGTAGCCTGGGTTGCAGCTCACGTAAAGTCTCCTCAATAGATGCACCTACGTACCAAGATGATCATCCAATGAACCTGTCAGATCCTGCACATTTAGCAGAAGTGCAGCATGAGTACGTAAATTAACGCGTACCCAGTAAGTATCTAGCCTAACCCCGGAGAAATAGTGATGAGGAGCCGACATCGACACTTACTAGAGGTTCAAATAAATAACATGATAAATCATAACAGATGTGAAGTGCACAACAATAGTGGAGTAAGTCTGTACTTTCATATTTTTTCCCAATTATTTCCTTTAAAGTATAAATTTTCTTAAACTTGTATTCTTCCTTAATATCCCAGAACATGACAAATGTCAATACCCAATGAATAGGAACTACCATAAAATTTCGGGCATCAGTAGAAAGATTATCTTGTAAATATTCGGGCTACTAGCGATATAACACACGATACGGCCGAGGTCGTTCTGCCCGATCCAGAATAATGTGTACATTGTCGAGGGACGTACGGTACGATCCATAGATGCATCTATATATTGCCGAGGCGTTTGGCCCGCTCCACAAGAAAAGTAAGGAAGTTACCGAATTACGAGGCATGAGTTTACAATACAGCACATGAGCACAAAATGAATTTAATCTTTACCATTTCTCAAATAACTCGCCCACAACTCAACATGTTGAGGCTTAGCCTAGTGTACATATATTACTTCTAAATCAATTTCAGTTATAACGTCAATTAATTAAGCCAGCAGAATGAGTTCAAGTAATTCAAACATTTCATGATAATATCCTATGTCTACCCGGATATAAACTTGCTTTAGCTACGTACGGACTCTCGTCACCTCGTGCGTACGTAGCACCCACAACTAGTAGCACATAACAAAAAATATCACCAACGGGTAGTTTCCCCCTCACAAGGTTAGACAGGAGACATATCTCGCTCTGACGTCCCATAACTGGCTCCAAAGCCTCTCTAACACCTCAAACTAATGCCCGTCAATCCAAAACTAGTCAAACAATGTGCAAACCAATCAAAATATACTCTAATACCCATAATTAATCAATTCCAATAATTCCCAACTCCGCTCTAAAAGTCAATAAAGACGACCCTCGGGCCCACGTGTCCAGATTCCAAAACTTTTCGAAGATAAAATTCACCCATAACACCACGAACTAAAATATATACTTATGCCAAATTTCACGTCCAATTTCGTGGTCAAAATTCAAAAATGCTAATTTCTAAGTTTTCTACCAAAATTCCAAATTTCTACAAGTTTCAATGCTTAAATCCATATACAACCCATGTATGTAACTTGTACTAGGTGGGAATCACTTACCTTGTGTTGCTTGATGAAACTCTACCCTTGAAGCTCTCCAAACTCGCCCCAACCAAGTGAAAATGAGAGAATTGGCCAAATCCCGCTTTTTAAAGAACACACTGCCCAGACGACTTTCCGCACCTGCGATCATCCTAGTCGCTTTTGCGGCGAAAATCCACGCTTCTGCGAAGTCGTGCCCAACAACCCTACCCGCTTCTGCATTCCAGGCACCGCATCAGGGCTCCCGCAGGTGTGGAAATTTCTTCTCACATGCGACTTCTGCCATGATCACCTCCAGTCGCTTGTGCGACCCACTCCCTAGCTTCTGCAAGGTCGCTTCTGCGACGCCTCGCCCGCAAGTGCAGTTCCGCTTTTGCGGACACTCGACCACATCTGCGGTCTAGCCTTCTAAAAAGCGGAAAACACACACTTAAATTGTGCTCGCAAATCAATAATAGTATAGTAAACTTATCATCTCCACAGGCATTGAATTTAAACAGTATTCTCGTAGTTCGTAACTCGATTGATATACAGGAGGATCAACAATGGAGATTTATACAATTAAGAATTGAAACTAAATAGGAACCTAAACTATTGACTAATGACAATCGCAACAAAGGTAAGCAAGGAAGTTATAAATGGGAGAAAATATGGTGTCACGACCCAAAATATATTAAAGGTCGTGATGGCGCCGGACATCACTGTTAGGAAAGCCAACAATAAATACTCAATTTGGTTCTCGTTTTAAATTTTTTAAAATTGTGATGACCCAAAAGGTCCTCTTTAAATTTAATAATTATTTCTGTGATCTAAGACCTCGAAAAGCACTATTTATTATTTTTCGACTTGCGTGCGCAGTCTGTATAATAAAAAATTGATTAAAATGTGAAATAGGACCTTACAAACTCAACTGAGTTGACTTTGGTCAATAGTTTGAGCAAACGGATCCAGATCAGTGTTTTGACAGTTCCGATAGGTCCGTATCGTGATTTGGGACTTGGGCATATGCCCGAAATTTAATTTGGAGGTCCCTAGCTCAAATTATGACCATTTAACGGGAACTAGAAATTTAAAGGCTAAAGATTTTCAAGTTTGACCATGGAGTTGACTTTTTGATATCGGAGCCAGAATCCGATTCTGGAAATTAGAATAGCTCTGTTATATCATTTATTACTTGTGTGCCAAATTTGAAATGGATTCATTTAACATGTTTCGGCACAAATTTTGGTAAATGGAAAAGTTTGAAACTCTTAAGTTCAAATCGAGGTGTGAATTGTAATTTTGATGTTGTTTGTTGTGATTTGAGACCCCGAGTAAGTCCATATTATGTTATGGGACTTGTTGGGATAATTGGACGAGGTCCCGAGTGGCTCGGGTGAGTTTTGGACATGTTTCGGATCATTTTTGCAAAAACTACCAGTTCTTGTTTTGGTATTTCGCACCTCCGACTTTTGGAGCGCAAGTGCGACATCGCTTCTGCGGCTCGGCCTTTGCAAATGCGAAAGGCACAGCTTCTGTGGCTCCTTCATGCGCTTCTGCGCAGCCGCAAATGCGGCTCAAGTTCCATAGATGCGGACAAATGCTGGGAAAGCCCATTTCGCACATGCGAGATTTTTCTTGCAAATGCGAGCTCGCAGATGCGAAAATATGCCTACAGATGCGAAAATGCTGGACAAAATGCTTAAAAATCAGGAGTTAGCTATTTTTACTCATTTTTGAGTTTTGAGTCTCGGATTTAGGCGATTTCAAAGGGATTTTTCACGACTTTGAATTGGGTATGTGTTCTGTAACCAAAAGTGATTATATTTCATAAATCCATGTCTATATTCATCATTTATTTTGGATTTAGATGGAAGAAATTGAAATTTTTGTAAAACATTCCAAAAATAAAAAATTAAGATTTGAAGGTCTATTTGATATTGGAATTTGGTCATTTTTGTATGGTTGGACTCCTCTCGGAATGGGTATTCGAATTTTGTAAGTTATTCTGAGATTCGAGACGTGAGCCCCACTGTCGAATTTTGTTATGAATTTCATAGTTTAATCCCGAATTCATATGGAATTAATTTCTACGATTTGTATTGAGTATATTGAATTGTTTATGACTAGATTTGAGGATTTCGGACACGAATTCGTGAGGCAAAGATTTATTGGATTCTTGAATTTGGTTGCAAAGCGAGGTAAGTGTCGTGGTTAACCTTGACTTGAGGGAATAGAACCCTTGAATTATTTGCTATGTGAATTTCATGTGTAACGATGTATAGGCTTGGTGACGAGTGCCTATACTTTATCAAATTGATTGTTTGCTTAATTACTTAAACATCTTAAATTATTTTAAGACACGAATTAATTGTTATAATAATTATTTCTCTCTTATTCCTTTCAAATATTAATTCTTGAATTTCTTCAATAATTGCTACATGCTTATTTGATTTATCTGTCTTAATTGCTACTTGACATTTATCATATTAAATATTAAACTGCCTATTTTCTCCCTGATTTTCATGATTAATTGCTACTTGTCATTGTTTGTTTCATAAATAAATTATAATTTTTATATGCCTTGAGGCTTAATAGTTTCTCATTGAATGTGGTATTTATTGGAGTATTTTTATTAAATTTAAGAGTTGTTAAAATATATGGGAGGGAACAGGTTGCACGCTGCAACAGATTTATTCTAAGTTTATATTAGGGGATCGGGTTGCACGCCGCAATGGAAATAAGTTGAGGGATGTGACTGCTGAATTGACTTCAATTATTGATATTATTTACCGGTCTTATTATTATTATTATTATTATTATTATTATTATTATTATTATTATTGTGTACAGGTTAATATAAGTGACCTGCCTTAGCCTCGTCACTACTTCGTCGAGGTTAGGCTCGGCACTTACCAGTACATGGAATCGGTTGTACTAATACTACACTCTGCACTTCTTGTGCAGATTTCGGAGTTGGTCCCAGCGACGTACTGTAGATTTGCCCGGATACAGCTACCAGTGTAGACTTGAGGTATAAATGCACAACGTTCGCAATTTTGAAGTCCCCTTCTATCTTATCTCAGCCGTGTATTATATTTCAAACAGCTTGAATTTTATTCAGACCTTTATTTGTATTATTCTAGAATCTCGTTCACTTCTTACTCCAGTTCTGGGATTGTATTTAGATATCGTGATTATTATGGATTATTCATGTCACGATACCTAAACTAACCCCTGTCGTGATAGAGCCTATTGTTGAACTAGGCAAGCCGACTCATTTCCAAACAAACCGATTGTTGAACTAGGCAAGCCGACTCATTTCCAAACAAACCGATATTTTCATTTCAAAGATAATTTCAATACTATTTAACATAAAAACCTTCGTAAAGGAGTTCAAATCAAAACAAAAGTGTAGAAAAGAAAAGCCCGACATCGGGGTGTCACTAGTCATGAGTATCTACTGCCATTTGTCTGACAGTATCAAGACTGACATAGTCTGAAAAATAGATAAATACAACTAAAGGAAGATAAGAGGGAGAAGACCAGGGGCTGCGATCGCCAAGCAACTACCTTGCTATCCCCGAGAAAATCTGCAACTAGAATAATCAACAACCGCTACCGTGCCCAGCTACACCTGGATCTGCACACAAGGTACAAGGAATAATGTGAGTATGCCAACTCAGTAAATAACAACAATAAATAAAGACTGAGCAGTAGTGACGAGCAATAAAGCATATAACGTTCATATCATGAAATCTCAGTAAAATACCACATGCATTTAAAATCAGGATTTGAATCAAAACATCTCGTTTAAACTCAGTTCCAGTAAAAATGCACAGGTGAGCAAAAATGATGAAATCATAAACAGCCCCTCGAGCTAAACATCACCCATATACAGCCCCTCGGGCTAAACATCACTCATATACAGCCCCTCGGGCAAACCTCACAGTCACCCATGCCTCCCGGGCATACCTTACAGTCACTCATGCCACTCGGGCATACCTCACAATCACTCCTGCCTCCCAGTCACTCAACACTCGGCACTTGCACTCAGTAGGTACCTGCGCTCACTAGGAGTGTGTACAGACTCCAGAGGGGCTCCTTCAGCCTAAGCGCTATATCTAGCCAAATCATGGCATAAATCACTCAGGCCCTCGGCCTATATCAAACATGATGCGGCGTGCAGCCCGATCCCATAAATATCCTCATAAATAAGGCCCTCGGCCTCACTCAGTCATAAACCTCTCAAGTCATTCGGGCATTTCAGTAAAAACATGGTACTCAGCCCAAAACAACATTTATATGTATTAAAATAGAGTAAGAAAACTAAGTTATGCAGCAAACAGATATAACCATGACTGAGTATAGATTTTCAATCGAAAACCATGAGAGGATAGTAAGAAAAATCCCCTAAGGGTCCAAACAGCACAGGCACAAGGCCCAAAACATAGCATTCAGCCCAATTTACAGAAACTCTTTCTAAAACATATGAGTACCATATAGTTTCAACAAAATATGAAACTTTACAGTTGCTATGGGATGGACCAAGTCACAATCCCCAACAGTGCACGCCCACACGTCTGTCACCTAACATGTGCATCACTTCAAAAATAGTAGAATGATACGAAATTTGGGGTTTCATACCCTCAGGACTGGATTTACAATCGTTACTTACCTCAAACCGGTCAAATCTCTACCCCGCAATGCTCTTGCCCCTAGATTTGGCCTCCAAATGCTCCAAATCTATTCACAATCAGTACAATACCATCAATATACGCTAATAAAATGAATTCCACAACAAAAACTATCAAATTAGCCAAAAATCTGAAATTGGCTCAAACCCGGCCCCCGGGCCCACATCTCGAAATTCGACAAAATTTACAAAACTTGAAAGCCCATTCACTCACGAGTCTAGTCATCCCAAATTTACTAAAATCCGACAACAAATTCCCCTTCAAAACCTCAAAATTTCATCTCAAGAATTCTTCCACTTTATCCCTAATTTTTCACCCCAAATCACAATTTAGATGATAAAAATCAAGACAAAATCATGGAATTTAATCAAAACCAAGTGAGAAACACTTACCCCCAATAAAGTACCTGAAAATCCCTTCAAAAATTGCCTAAATCTGTGGTCTCTAGCTCAAAATATGAAAAGTGAGTCCAAACCCTCGATTTTGGAATTTAACACTGCTGCCCAGATTTTCCTTAATCGCGATCGCTGAAACGTCCTCGCAATCGCGAAGAACAACTTCGCCCCCTCAGAAATTTACTCTACGCGAACGCGGAATCTCCCACGTGAACGCGTATCACTGCTTCCCAAACCTACGCGATCGCATCCTAACTCACGCGATCGCGTAGAGCAATCACCTCGCCTCTTCACCAACTCGATACCTTTACGCGAACGCGGCACTGGCCATGCGTTCGCGAAGCACAACTTCACACACTTACGCGATCGCGTCCTAAACTCTGCGATCGCAGAGAAGAACTCGCCTCTTCCCCAAATAAGCCTATGCGATCGCGGACCTGACCACGTGATCGCGTATAAGGAAACCAGAAAGTTCATACCAGCAAATCAGCCATTTTGCAAAGTCCAAAAATGATCCGTTAACCACTCGAAACTCATCCGAGGCCCCCGGGACCTCAACCAAACATACCAACCAATCCTAAAATACCATATGAACTTAGTCGAACCTTCGAATCACTCAAAAAAACATCAAAACACCAAATTGCCCTTAGATTTAAGCCTAAGAACTTCTAAACTTTCAAATTCGACATATGATGCTGAAACTAACCAAACCACGTCCGAATGACCTCATATTTTTCACACACGTCACAAATGACACTACGAACCTACTCCAACTTCCAAAATTTCATTCCGACCCCGATATCAAATTTTCCACTGCCGACCAAAAATTGCCAAATTTCCAATTTCGCCAATTCAAGCCTAATTGTACCATGAACCTCCAAATCATATTCCGGACGCACTCCCAAGTCCAAAATAACTTAACGGAGCTAACAGAACCATCAAAATTCAAATCCGAGATCGTTTACACATAGGTCAATATCCGGTGGACTTTTCCCACTTAAGGTTCTAAATAAGAGACTAAGTATCTCATTCCACTCTGAAACCACTCCGGACCCGAACTAACTAACCCGATATATCATAATATAGCTTAAGAGCATAAAGGAAACAGAAATGGGGGAAACGGGGCTATAACTCCCGAAATGATCGGCCGGGTCGTTACAATTTATTTTATTTCAGACTTTATTTCCGCTTTTGTTTCCTTGTTATTAATTAATTTAAAGTTTTGTTAAAATGGCTCGTTATATTCTAACTTTGGCTTGCCTAGAAAGTGAAATGTTAGGCGACATCACGGTCCCGAAGGTGGAAATTTTGGTTCGTTACAGAAATCATAGTGAAATAATAGTTTTCCTTCCATTAAATAGTAGAAGATGGAATTTACAGAATAAATGATGATATTTTTAACGAATTTCAATACAAAACAACTCATAGTCACCCTAAAATCCGGTGTCACAAGTGCATGAGCATCAACTAGGAATGTAAAATAAAATACAGCATATGTCCGGAATACAAATTTGGACAGGAGAAATATGAATAATTTGAAGGAGACTCTGTCGGCTGCGGGTCATAATGTGGAATGCAGCTCACATAAATCCTCGTATGCATACCTGCCTCTGCTCTCACAAGGCCACTAGTCACATATGTATCTGCACAAAAATGTGCAGCAAGTATAGCATGAGTACGTAATCAACGTATACCTAGTAAGTATCTAGCCTAACCTCGGAGGAGTAGTGACGAGGGGTCGACATAGACACTTACTAGTGGTCCAATAATATCAAGTACAGTAAAAAGATAAGTAAATATGTGGCAGAGTAAATAAATGAGTTAAACAGTAATAAATCACGTGGTACAAATTCTCCCTCTTTATGAGGAACTCAAGCTCTTCATTAGAAATTCCCTCTTTAACCGGAGCATGTATATATGTATATGGTGGATCTCATCAGATAGATCGTCATAACTCAAATATGGAAAACTCACAGATACACTAGCTTTTTGCCAAATATTACGCACAATTCCATGAGGATATGATATAGGAAATGTCGAGGTGTACGGCCCAATCTAACATAAATATTTAAATTGTGCACTACCGAGGGTCGAACGGCCGAACCATAGACACATCTATTAAACTGCCGAGGCGAACGACCCGCTCCCATGAGAGTGTGGTACATAAATCTTGCCGAGGCGAACGGCCCGATCCCATAAGAGTGAAATACAAATTCCTGCCGAGGCGAACGACCCGCTCCCATGAGAGTGTGGTACATAAATCTTGCCGAGGCGAACGGCCCGATCCCATAAGAGTGAAATACAAATTCCTGCCGAGGCGAACGACCCGCTCCCATGAGAGTGTGGTACATAAATCTTGCCGAGGCGAACGGCCCGATCCCATAAGAGTGAAATACAAATTCCTGCCGAGGCGAACGACCCGCTCCCATGAGAGTGTGGTACATAAATCTTGCCGAGGCGAACGGCCCGATCCCATAAGAGTGAAATACAAATTCCTGCCGAGGCGAACGACCCGCTCCCATGAGAGTGTGGTACATAAATCTTGCCGAGGCGAACGGCCCGATCCCATAAGAGTGAAATACAAATTCCTGCCGAGGCGAACGACCTGAATTCATAAGAGTGAAATACAAATTCCTGCCGAGGCGAACGGCTCGATCCGACTCGGCTCCGAAATATCCAATCTCACAAGCTGGCCAGCTAAGGCCTGAACATCCAATGCCAAAGGTCTCTCTGTTGTAAGATATGCTAAACTCCCCAAACTCATCACCCGGTGACGCAAAGCATCGGCCACCATATTGGCCTTTCCCGAATGGTACAGAATAGTGATATCATAGTCCTTAAGAAGCTCCAACCATCTCCGTTAAACTCCATACAAATAATGACGCCAAATCTTCATGGCGTGAATAATGGCTACTAACTCAAGATCATGGACAGGATAGTTCTTCTCATGGGTCTTCAACTGGCACGAGGCATAGGCAATCACCTTATCCTCCTGCATCAAAACACAACCAATGCATATTCTCGAGGCATCAAAATACACGGTGTAAGAACCTGAAGCTGATGGCAGAACTAACATTGGAGCTGTGGTCAAAGCAGTCTTGAGCTTCTAAAAGCTCTCCTCACACTCGTCCGACCACCTGAATGGAGCACCCTTTTGGGTAAATTTGGTCAAGGGCGATGCAATAGATGAAAATCCCTCAACAAAGCGACGGTAATAACCTGCCAAACCAAGGAAGCTCCTAATCTCCGTGGCTGAGGACGGTCTAGGCCAACTCTGCACCGCCTCTATCTTCTTCAGATCCACCTGAATACCCTCACTGGACACCACGTGCCCCAAGAATGCTACTGAACCGAGCCAAAACTCACATTTGGAGAACTTTACATAAAGCTTCTCCTCCCTCAATCTCTGTAATACAATTTTTAATGCGAGTGTGCTCCTCCTGGCTACGAGAGTACACCAGGATGTCATCAATGAATACAATAAAGAATGAGTCCAGATAGGGCTGAAATACACTGTTCATTAAATACATGAACGCTGCTGGGGCATTGGTCAGCCCAAACGACATCACTAAGAACTCATAATGGCCATATCGGGTCCTAAAAGCTGTCTTAAGAATATCTGAATCCCGAATCTTCAACTGGTGATAACCGAACCTCAAATCAATCTTGGAGAACACCCTCGCTCCCTGAAGCTGGTCAAATAAGTCATCAATACGAGGAAAAGGATACTTGTTCTTGACTGTGACCTTGTTCAACTGCCTGTAATCAATACACATTCTTATAGAACCATCCTTGTTCTTCACAAATAGAACCTATGCATCCCAATATGACACACTAGGCCGAATAAACCCCTTATCAAGGAGTTCTTGAAGCTTTCTTTCAATTCCTTCAACTCCGCTGGTGCCATACGATACGATGGAATAGATATCGGCTGAGTGCCCAGCACCAAATCGATACGAAAGCCAATATCCCTGTCAAGCGGCATGCCCGGCAGGTCTGCAGGAAACACATCTAGAAAATCACGTACCACCGGAATAGAATCAACGACAGGAGTCTCTACACTAACATCCCTCACAAAAGCCAAATAAGATATGCAACCCTTCTCAACCATACGCAGAACCTTCAAATATGAAATCACCCTACTTGGTACATAATCTACAGAACCACTCCACTCAACCCTCGGAAATCCCAACATAGTCAATGTCACCGTCTTAGCGTGACAATCTAGAATAGAATGACATGGAGATAACCAATCCATACCCAATATCACATCAAAGTCAACCACACTGAGCAGCAAAAGGTCCACTTGGGTATCCAGACCCCTAATAGTCACCACACATGACCGATATACACGGTCCACAATGATAGTATCGCCCACAGGAGTAGATATGAACAGATGAAACTAAAGTCTCACGAGGCATATCCAGAAAATGGGTGAAATATGAGAAAACATATGAATACGTGGAACCAGGGTCGAATAATACTGAGGCATCTCTATGACAAACTAAGACAATACCTGTAATCCCAACATCTTAAGAAATAGCATCTGGTATAGCAGGGAGGGCATAGAAATGGGCATGGCCACCCCCTGATCTGCCTCCTCCTCTAGGGGCGACCCCTAGCTAACTAACCTCAACCCCCAGCTGATTGGGCGGGTGGTGAGGTAATTGGTGCTGAAGTCGGAGGCTGACTTCTTTGCTAAGATAGACCTCTATGACGACGAGGACAATGCCTCCACGTATGCCCAAACTCCCCATACTCAAAACAACTCCCTGGTGCTGGTGGCGGGAACTGAAGGGAACCCCTAGCACCGGGATAACTGGTAGAAGAACCTGGTATAGAGGAGCCCTGAACTGGTGGAGCACGGGACGAACTCTGAGCTAAAAGGGCACTAAGTGATGAGTGGCCATGATGAGAACTGTGAGAACCATGGCCAGATAATGCACCACGGTGAAATGGCCTAGCTGATTGAGCCTTCCTGAAATGACGACCTCTACCGTGCTGACACTGACCCCCAAAAGGAGCACCGCTGAATCCACCCTATCCACGAGGCCTCTTGGCCTCCCTCTCAACCCTCTCCTGACCACGAACCATCTCAATCTGGCGAGCAATGTCAACAACCTCAGCAAAAGTAGCACTCGAAACCCTCTCTTTGGTCATGAGCAACTGTAGCTAATAAGTGAGACCATCAATAAACCTCATGATCCTCTCCCTGTCTGTGGGAACCAACCAGATCGCATGACGGGCCAACTCGGAGAACAACATCTCATACTGTGTCACATACATATCACCCTAGCGAAGCCGCTCAAACTATCTGCGCAGCTCCTCTCTGCGGGATCGAGACACGAACTTCTCCAAAAAGACCACAGAGAACTGCTGCCAAGTAAGGGGTGTTGCGCCAATAGGCCTATGCCTCTCGTAAGTCTCGTAGGCCTATGCCTCTCGTAGTGAATGAGACCCCACAAGTCTCCAGAATACCAGTAGTACAAAGTATCCTCTGACACTTGTCTAAGAAGTCCTGAGCATCCTCTCTCTCTGTGCAACTGAAAGGTGGTGGTTGGAGTCTCCCAAACCTCTCCAACCTACACTGATCATCCTCAGGCATGGCAAGAACCATATAATCTTATGCAGCTGCAACCGGCTGGGCTGGTGGTGCCTCCGATGTTTGAAGTCCCTGAACAACCTGCTCGGATGTGCGAGCAACGGGAGTCTGAGTGCCTCCCCCGGCCTGAGAAGTGGTTGTGGCCATCGAGATAGAGACCGCCTGAGCGAGGCCGGTACACACTGTCATAATCTGAGCTAGGGCCTCCTGAAGGCCTGGAATCACAATAGGCACAGGTGGTGCCTAAGATGGTCCATCAACAACTAGAACCTGGTCCTGACCTGGGACAACTGGTGGATCTGCATGTACTGCCCCAGCTATTGTACGGGTTGTACCTCTGCCCCTACCACGGCCTTTACCGCGGCCCGGGCCTCTCACGGCCCTAGCTGGTGGTACTGGTGGTTGGCCCTCCTGACCGGTAGCACGAGTCCTCACCATATATGAGGGAATGAAATAACAAATGTTTAGTTACTAGAATCAATAGACTCGCACAACAAGAATTCAAGAATGTGGAGTTTCCTAAAGGTTCTGCAACCTCTCGAAGATAAGTACAGACGTCTCCGTACCAATCCGCAAGACCCTACTAAACCCGCTCATGACTCAGGAGACCTATCTAACCTTGGCTCTGATACCAAACTGTCACGACCCCTAAACTAACCCCTGTCGTGATGTCTCCTATTGTGGAACTAAGCAAGCCGACTTATTTCCAAACAAACCGATATTTTTATTTCAAAGATAATTTCAATGCTATTTAACATGAAAACCTTCGTAAAGGAGTTCAAATCAAAACAAAAGTGCAGAAAAGAAAAGCCCGACATCGGGGTGTCACTAGTCATGAGCATCTACTACCATTTGTCTGACAATATCAAGACTAACATAGTCTGAAAAATAGCTAAATACAACTAAAGGAAGATAAGAGGGAGAAGAACAGGGGTTGCGATTGCCAAGCAGCTACCTTGCTATCCCCGAGAAAATCTGCAACCAGAATAATCAACAACCGCTACCATGCCCAGCTACACCTGGATCTGCACACAAGGTGCAAGGAGTAACGTGAGTACGCCAACTCAGTAAGTAATAACAATAAATAAAGATTGAGCAGTAGTGACGAGCAATAAAGCATATAACGTTCATATTATGAAATCTCAGTAAAATACCACATGCTTTTAAAATCAGGATTTGAATCAAAACATCTCGTTTAAACTCAGTTCTAGTAAACAAACCATTTAAAGATATTTTTCAACAGCTTTCAAACAGAGGAAAAAAATGCACAGGTGAGCAAAAATGATGAAATCATAAACAGTCCCTCGGGCAAAACATCACTCATATACAACCCCTCGGGCAAACCTCACAGTCACTCATGCCTCTCGGGCATATCTCACAGTCACGCATGCCACTCAGGCATACCTTACAATCACTCCTACCTCCCATTCACTCAGCACTCGACACTCGCACTCAGTACGTACCTGCGCTCACTGGGGGCGTGTACAGACTCCAGAGAGGCTCCTTCAGCCCAAGCGCTATATCTAGCCAAATCATGGCATAAATCACTCAGGCCCTCGGCCTATATCAAACATGATGCGGCGTGCAGCCCGATCCCATAAATATCCTCATAAATCAGGCCCTCGGCCTCACTCATTCATAAACCTCTCAAGCCATTCGGGCATTTCAGTAAAAATATGGTACTCAGCCCAAAACAACATTTATATGCATCAAAATAGAGTAAGAAAACAGAGTTATGCAGCAAACAGATATAACCATGACTGAGTATAGATTTTCAATCGAAAACCATGAGAGGATAGTAAGAAAAATCCCCTAAGGGTCCAAACAGCACAGGCACAAGGCCCAAAACATAGCATTCAGCCCAATTTACAGAAACTCTTTCTAAAACATATGAGTACCATATAGTTTCAACAAAATATGAAACTTTACAGTTGCTATGGGATGGACCAAGTCACAATCCCCAACAGTGCACGCCCACACGTCCGTCACCTAACATGTGCATCACTTCAAAATAGTAGAATGATACGAAATCTGGGGTTTTATACCCTCAGGACTGGATTTACAATCGTTACTTACCTCAAACCGATCGAATCTCTACCCCGCAATGCTCTTGCCCCTAGATTCGGCCTCCAAATGCTCCAAATCTATTCACAATCAGTACAATACCATCAATATACGCTAATAAAATGAATTCCACAAGAAAAACTATCAAATTAGCCAAAAACCCGAAATTGGCTCAAACTCGGCTCCGGGCCCACATCTCGAAATTCGACAAAATTTATAAAACTTGAAAGCTCATTCACTCACGAGTCTAGTCATACCAAATTTACTAAAATCCGACAACAAAATCCCCTTCAAAACCTCAAAATTTCATCTCAAGAATTCTTCCACTTTATCCCTAATTTTTCACCCCAAATCACAATTTACATGATAAAAATCAAGACAAAATCATGGAATTTAATCAAAACCAAGTGAGAAACACTTACCCCAATAAACTACCTGAAAATCCCTTCAAAAATTGCCTAAATCCGTGGTCTCTAGCTCAAAATATGAAAAGTGAGTCCAAACCCTCGATTTTGGAATTTAACACTGCTGCCCAGATTTTCCTTAATCGCGATCACGAAGAACAACTTTGCCCCCTCATAAATTTACTCTACGCGGAATCTCACATGCGAACGCGTATCACTGCTTCCCAAACCTACGCGATCGCATATAACGTAGAGCAATCACCTCGCCTCTTTACCAGCTTGATACCTCTACACGAACGCGGCACTGGCCATGCGTTCATGAAGCACAACTTCACACACTCACGCGATCACGTCCCAGACTCTGCGATTGCAGAGAACAACTCGCCTCTTCCCTAAATAAGCCTACGCGATCGTGGACCTGACCACGTGATCGCGTATAAGGAAACCAGAAAGTTCATACCAGCAGATCAGCCATTTTGCAAAGTCCACAAACGATCCGTTAATCACTCGAAACTCACCCGAGGGCCCCGGGACCTCAACCAAACATACCAACCAATCCTAAAATACCATATGAACTTAGTCGAACCTTCGAATCACTCAAAACAACATCAAAACACCAAATTACCCTCGGATTCAAGCCTAAGAACTTCTAAACTTTCAAATTCGACATATGACGCCGAAACTAAGCAACCATGTCCCAATGGCCTCAAATTTTGCACACACGTCACAAATGACACTACGTACCTACTCCATCTTATGAAATTCTATTCCGACCCCGATATCAAATTTTCCACTGCCGACCAAAAATGGCCAAATTTTCAATTTCGCCAATTCAGGCCTAATTCTACTACGAACCTCCAAATCACATTCCGGACGCTCTCCTAAGTCCAAAATCACTTAACGAAGCTAACAAAACCATCATAATTCAAATCCGAGATCGTTTAAACATAGGTTAACATCCGATTGACTTTTCTAACTTAAGGTTCTAAATAAGAGACTAAGTGTCTCATTCCACTCTGAAACCACTCCGGACCCGAACCAACTAACCTGGTATATCATAATATAGCTTAAGAGCATAAAGGAAACCGAAATGGTGGAAACGGGGCTATAACTCCCAAAACGACCGGCCGGGTCGTTACAATTCACTTTATTTCAGACTTTATTTTTGCTTTTGTTTCCTTGTTATTAATTAATTTAAAATTTTGTTAAAACGGCTGGTTATATTCTAATGTTGGCTTGCCTAGCAAGTGAAATGTTAGGCCACATGATGGTCCCGGAGGTGAAAATTTTGGGTCGTGACAGAAATCATAGTTTTCTTTCCATTAAACAGTAGAAGATGGAATTTACAGAGTAAATGATGATATTTTCAACAAATTTCAATATAAAACAACTCATAGTCACCCCAAAACCTGGTGTCACAAGTGCATGAGCATCAACTAGGAATGTAAAATAAAATATAGCATTTGTCCGGAATACAAATTTGGACAGGAGAAATATAAATACTCTGAAGGAGACTCTGTCGGCTGCGGGTCGTAATGTGGAATGTAGCTCATGTAAATCCTCGTATGCATACCTGCCTCTGCTCTCACAAGGCCACTAGTCACATGTGTATCTGCACAAAAATGTGCAGCAAGTGTAGCATGAGTACGTAATCAACGTGTATCCGATAAGTATCTAGCCTAACCCCGGAGGAGTAGTGACGAGGGGTCGACATAGACACTCACTAGTGGTCCAATAATATCAAGTACAGTAAAACGATAAGTAAATATGTGGCAAAGTAAATAAATGAGTTAAACAGTAATAAATCACATGGTACAAATTCTCCCTCTTTACGAGGAACTCAAGCTCTTCATTAGAAATTCCCTCTTTAACCGGAGCATATATATATGTATATGGTGGATCTCATTAGATAGATCGTCATAACTCAAATCGGGAAAACTCACAGATACACTAGCTTTTTGCCAAATATTACGCATAATTCCATGAGGATATGATATAGGAAATGCCGAGGTGTATGGCCCAATCCAACATAAATATTTAAATTGTGCATTACCGAGGGTCGAACGGCCCGAACCATAGACACATCTATTAAACTGCCGAGCCGAACGACCCGCTCCCATGAGAGTGTGGTACATAAATCTTGCCGAGGCGAACGGCCCGATACCATAAGAGTGAAATACAAATTCCTGCCGAGGCGAACGACATGATCCCATAAGAGTGAAATACAAATTCCTGCCGAGGCAAACGGCCCGATCCCATAAGAGTAAGAAGCTTTGACAGGTCCTTGACCCCACTCACGAATAAACGTGTGAGTTGTAATTTTTTTAACAAAAACCTTTCAATGAAGTATATATATTGCGGAAACATGCCATAGGAGGAGTAGAATTATTCGGTGACTAATCATGAACTCGTGAAGTCTATAAAATAACAAGTTTAATCACAAGTAGTAATGTAAAACAGAGGAATTTAATAGGCGAGAGACTTCTCAAATAATACAGCTATAGCATAATGTGAACCTAAGCCTACCCGGACAATAACATAAATGTATCTACGTGCGGGCTCTCGTCACTTCGCACATACGTAGCCCCTACAACAAGTAGCACACATTAATATACAACAACTAGGGGTAATTTCCCCCTCACAGAGTTAGACAAGAGACTTACCTTGCTCTGAAATTCCATAACCGGCTCCAAAGCCCTCTACCACCTCAAACCGATGCTCGTCGCTCCAAAACTAGTCAAACAATATGCAAACCAATAAACTTATACGCTAATACTCATTACAAATAAATTTAGACAAATTCCCAACTCCGCTCGAAAAGCCGATAAAGCAACCCTCGAGCCTACGTGCCAGGATTCCAAAAATGTTTGGAGACAAACACTACCCAAAGCACTACGAACTTAAACATAAAATTTATTCTCTATTTCATGCCCAATTTCGTGACAAGAATACCAATTTCTAGGTTTTTCTTCATAATCCCAAATTTCTACTAATTTTCATGTTTAAATCCAAATATAAATCATGTATTTAACTCGCAATATATGGGAATTACTTACCTCATAAAGGGTGACAAAATGGCACTTCAAAAGCGCACCCAAGACCGGCTCCAACGAGAGAAAATAGGTGAAATGAGCCAAAATCCGATTTGGCTAACTTATACACTCTGCCCGGGCGACTTTCACACTTGCGAAGCCAAAGGCTGCTTCTGCGACGTCGCTTCTGCGGCACCAAGACCGTTTTTTGTGGAAAACACTGAAGGCTGCCCCTTCGCACCTGCGGACAATGTCCCGCTCCTGCGACATCGCAGGTGTGCAAATGCACCTAGCTCCTACGCTCCAAGAGAACGCATCTGCACCATCACAGATGCGGAAGAAGTCTCGCACCTGCAAGCACTGCCGAGCTTTCCCAAAATCTTTTCTGCGACCCTCCTGGCCGCTTCTGCGGTTCCGCACCTGCGGCAAAAACCTCGCAGGTGCGGTTACACCAGATACCAACTGCCTTAGCATTTTCCTTAGTCCAAAAATCAATCAGTTGATCATCCGGAATCCACCCAGGCCGCGAGGACCTCAACCAAACCTACCAACAAGTCCCAAAATATAATACGGACTTAGTTGAGCCTTTCAATCACATCAAACAGCGCTAAAAACAAGAATCACCCTCCAATTCAAACTTAATGAACTTTGAAACTTCAAACTTCTACAATCGATGCCGAGACTTATCAAATCACATCAGATTGACCGTAAATTTTGGAAAAAAGTCACATTTGACATTACGGACCTACTGCAACTTCCAGAATCAGAATCCGACCCCGATATCAAAACGTCCACTCCCGGTCAAACTTCTCAAAAACCTTCAAATTTCTAACTTTCGCCAAATGACCCCAAAATGACCTACGAATCTCCGAATCCACATCCGGACGCGCTCCCAATACCATAATCACCTTATGGAGCTATTCCCAGACTTGGAATCCCAACCGGACATCGATAACATAGAAATGCACTTCAACCCAAACTTATGAAATTCTTCCAAAAATGCCAGCTTTCCACAATAGGCGCCAAAATGCTCCCGAGTCATCCAAAACTCGATCCGAACGTACGCCCAATTCCAAAATATCATACGAACCTGCTGGAACCTTCAAATCCCGATTTCGAGGTCGTTTACCCAAAAATCATACCTTAGTCAATTCCTCCAATTTAAAGCTTCCAAAAGTAGAATTTACTTTCCAAATTAACTCTGAACTTTCCTGAAACTCAATTCTGACCACACGTACAAATCATAATACCTGAAGTGAAGCTGATCTTGGCCTCAAACCGCCAAACGACGCGCTAGAGCCCAAAACGACCGGTCGGGTCATTACATTCTCTCTCATTAAAACATACGTTCATCCTCGAACGTGCGAAGAACTTCTCTAGAGTTGTCCGAAATCATTGGCCCATACCTCGTGCACCTACCCGTGCTACCACAACCCAGTTGAGCACATTAGCTCGAGTCAATCTGAAGATCTTCCTCTTTATTTAGTCAAGTAAGTCTTAGAATCAAATTCAAACATCCGGAATTCTCCACCATGCTTGTTTCCAACATACGAACACCGTATCAATCACTACACACTGCACCAAAAATGATTGTATACCCTTACAAAATTCTTACCATGCATCGCATAATTCACATGACCATAATAACATCCTTCGATAACCATAGCCGAAATTCTACGAATCTGATGCCCACAATACACTTCATGACACGTATAAGTCATGTTCCAACTCTTGCAATGCTGCCACGATGGAAGAGATGTGCAGAAATTCATAACCAACTTCCGAGTTAACAAATCATTGGGTTTCTTCTCTTGACAAGAACCATTACCTCATTATGAACCAAATAACGATATTTTCTCTTTAATATGCTTCATATAAATCTGATCGCACAAATCTCAGGTCCAAAAATCTCGTCTCACCCAGTACAAGTCGTTCCGGCAATAAGCCACCAGAAATACTATCAAATGTCTCATATGATGCTACCATATGCCAACAATCCACAAACTCGAATGTGGTACATAAGGAAAACGAACTCTGAAAGAACTACTCAACCCATGTAACTAATTAAACAATCAAAAAGGTGTCATGAATCTTTCTCAGAAAATACGGGACAAAACACACAGGAATAGATATAGGGAACTGTGCTCAACATCACACTGTTGCGGCGTGCAACCCGATCCACACATGATATTGTTGCGGCGTGCAATCCGATCCAACCATGATACCCGTGGCGGTGTGCCACCCGATCCAAAAAATATATCTGTGGCGGCGTGCCACCCGATCCAACCATATACCCGTGGTGGCGTGCCACCCGATCTACACATAATAATAGAAAGAAAACACACATCGAATTGTAACGCTTATACTCACGAAATTCCCGAACATCAACCATAAGCACGCCAAGTGCCTAATACAAATCATGGGGAGACGGGTAGCGTCATATGCTATAAAACTCAAGCACGACTAAGGTGCAATAAATGACCTGCGTCTCGAGAGCCATTCTGCTTATATAACACCACAAACTATACGGGATCTCAATACCAGGGTGAATAATCAAACCGCCTCACAACCCACATGGCATAATAGAGACTACACGAAAGGGCCGACAACAGAAATAACATCCAAGGCCCGAAGACCCTTCCGAAAACGACGCTATGCTGGGATGAGCATATCCGGCCTGATATAGAGCCCACATTCATATTTCGATACATCCACGGACCTCAAACCTATTCTGATCATACCATGCTTGGCTAAATAGCCTCTCAAGGACCCACAATGACCTATTCACGACACATAAGAACAACCGTCAAATCCGGAACAAACTCCCACATTCCACAACCAAATGAACCGAGCGCCTTTCAGGCATAAATTCTCACATTAGCAATAGTACCACAATCTCCATACTTGGTTTTAAATCTTTAATCAATCAAGTGACTACATGTCACAATTATACAATCTTCCCGTGGGACACACTCCCACGACCCTCCGCACCAGGTAACAAGACTGCACATCCATACCACCGGTCACACTAATGTTGTAAAGCAAATCAAGAAGCTGCAAATCAGTACACAAAGCCTCTTACACAGGATACCGATCTCAGGTGACTCTAAGGACAATACCATCTTACTCTAAACATCTGAATTCTTCCCTGCTTATCTGAGCTCGTGACATTCTTGTAAACACCGAAGCACAACCTTGATTCTCAGCTTCCATTTTCCCATGCCGCTCACTGCACCTAACATACCAATATGTGGGAGTACAAGAATTTCATCATAACTCCTAAACCACCAATAGGGTACACACTTCATCATATAGAAACTTTTCACTTAACTCATTTCAGGAGAACCATTGCCACATGTGACTGAATTCACAAAACTGCAAAAAATACGAACCTCAAGTAGTGGTCTAAACCACTATAACTCTTCCGGGATCCATCTATACATAACAAGACATAATACTCGAATGCCTCCAAATAAAATCAATTACGGCAGCCGTCGAGCCTCGCACGTACCGCCACAAATCACATGCATAACTCAACACGCTGAAGGAAATTATCATTGCCACTATCATGCCAATTCAACCATTGCTAACCGAATTTGACTTCTTCTAACTTACTCTGGACTTGCCTTAGGAATAATAATAGCTCCATTCAAAACATCATGAACCCAAATCCGCACTCATCCTAAGTGACCTTATTCCACGAGACCACGTTGTCTCCAAAACCCACAAACCATCTCATATTCTCCGTAAGCGCTCAATAGCATAGCCAACTGGTACTCCCATTCTGCAAGACTTTCCATGAATCCGGAGCTACTTATTCCCTTCCTCTAGTACTGTACCGCATACCCAATGATAACATAGAACATTCCAAGTCCTTAGGCACTGTACTCAAATTCTTGATCCCATCAGGACCACTATTGAGAGTCACCCACTTTGTCTTGGTCCTGAGTATAAGCCAAACTCTAGCGCTCTGCCAGCACGTGAACATCCTATCAAAGAAGCACCCAATTGAATTCTCCCCCCTTGTACATTACTTCCACCGGAAGCAGAAACTCTGAGTCTTCTCAAAATTGAACATGAACCGATAAGGCCCAAGCGTAGCACACATTTCTCTAATCCTTTGCTCAAATTACCACTGATGTTTTCTTTCTTTAGTCGTAATAACCCACCAATATGCTGATAACGAGAAACCTCACAAGTAGGAAACCATGCAATCCAATCGTAGACGGTGGGGCTCTCCCACTTAACTTGAAGCTACAATTACATAACCCTGGGACCCGCCAAAGTTCTTTCTTCCCCATTGACATCAGCTAAAGTCCAACAACACATTCCAAACTCGAAGTCATGTTGCATCCAAATAAAATCCATGGTCCTAGTCGCTGCCTATCACGATTCCTAAATTGCTCCAAGCTTCCCCCAAGGCGTGTGACTCTCCTACCACATAACCCATATGCTACCCTGCCACTCTCCCACTTTGGTCAAACTCTCTCCTTTAAGCAACTCCTCGATTTCTACTTTTCGCACTTGACCTCCTAACAATTCAACCACCGCAAGACACCTCCCACGTGTACTTCCTAGACCTTCACTGCCCAATTGTTGCTCCAAACCCGAATCCATTTCTATAACATCCGATCACATGAGTTGCCACCAACTCTAAACCTCTTAGAAGATCATCTTTCTCGAGCCATCAATACTAGAAGTACCAATTCGATTCCAAAATCGCTACAGTCTGTTATCTCTAACAACCGCATCTCAGGCACCATTTCACAACACCCTGCCC
Organism: Nicotiana otophora; assembly: GCA_000715115.1. Lineage (NCBI taxonomy): Eukaryota > Viridiplantae > Streptophyta > Magnoliopsida > Solanales > Solanaceae > Nicotiana > Nicotiana otophora. Next base: position 94,074 of record AWOL01S0002481.1, on the reverse strand, counting down.
CGGAGGCAAATTGAAGAAGACCATAATATCAGCGAACCTTAACGCGTTTAACAAGGACGATGACACCATATCACAATTGAGAACTCTACCCCGCTCTAAAATATCAAGCCTCATCACTCCATCAACCCCAAACCTAAACAATCATAGTACGATTACCTTTCCTTTGCTGGGATTAAACACTGAACCTCTACATCATGCGTTGAGAAATCCACCTTTCAAGTCATTCATTGCCCCGACACATAGACAAGGATCCTACCATTACATCAATACTGTGAGATAATAATGCACGAATCGTCATAACAATCAATGCCAAATCTCAAAACCATAGGAAATACCGATGTTGAGCTGAAACGACAAGACGACCTTCTGCAAGGCGACGGTAATAGCCCAATCAAACACGCAGGCAGAGACATCCTGCACCACCTCTATAGTACCATGACAATTCCTCGATTCCCAATCTATAACAAGTGCTTCACGTCGCATAAGATTGAATAGGGAAGATATAAAGGTACAAGCCTCCAAAAGAATCAATTCGCACGATGAGGAATCAAAAAGGGAAGTGCTCCTAACAACCTTGGAGCCTCTCGAAGATAAGCACAGACGTCTCCGTACCGATCCGAAAAACTCTACTAGACTCGCTCATGACTCATGAGACCTAAGTGAACCTAGCGCTCTGATATAATATTTTCACGACCCAAAATCTATTAAAGGTCGTGATGGCACCGGACACCGTTGTCAGACAAGACAACAATAAATACTCAATTTGGTTCTCGTTTTAATATTTTGAAATCATATTTTTCCTTCCATTAAACAGTGGAAGATGGAATTTACAGAGTAAATGATGATATTTTTAACAAATTTCAATACGAAACAACTCATAGTCACCCCAAAACCCGGTGTCACAAGTGCATAAGCATCAACTAGGAATGTAAAATAAAATACAGCATCTGTCCGGAATACAAATTTAGACAGGAGAAATATAAATACTCTGAAGGAGACTCTGCCGGCTGCGGGTCGTAATGTGGAATGCAACTCACGTAAGTCCTCGTATGCATACGCGCCTCTGCTCTCACAAGGCCACTAGTCACATATGTACCTACACAAAACTATGCAGCAAGTGTACCATGAGTACGTAATCAACGTATACCCGGTAAGTATCTAGCCTAACCCAGGAGTAGTGATGAGGGGTCGACATAGACACTTACTAGTGGTCCAATAATATCAAGTACAGTAAAGAGATAAGTAAATATGAGGCAGAGTAAATAAATGAGGTAAATAGTAATAAATCACGTGGTACAAATTCCCCCTCTTTATGAGGAACTCAAGCTCTCCATTAGAAATTCCCTCCTTAATCGGAGCATATATATATATTTATATGGTGGATCTCATTACATAGATCGTCATAACTCAAATCGGGAAAACTTATAGATACACTGGCCTTTTGCCAAATATTATGCACGAATCCATGAGGATATGATATAGCAAATGCCGAGGCATACAATCCGATCCAATATAAATATTTAAATTGTGCACTATCGAGGGTCGAATGGCCTGAACTATAGATACATTTATTAAACTGTAGAGGCGAAGGCCCGCTCCCATGAGAGTATGGTACATAAATCCTGCCGAGGCGAACGACCCGATCCTATAAGAGTGAAATACAAATTCCTGTCGAGGCGAACGGCCCGATCCCATAAGAGTGAAATACAAATTCCCGCCGAGGCGAACGGCCCGATCCCATAAGAGTAAGAAGCTTTGACGGCTCCTTGACCCCACTCACGAATAAACGTATGAGTTATAATTTCTTTAACAAAAACCTTTCAATGAAGTATATATATCGCGGAAACATGTCGTAAGAGGAGTAGAAATATTCGGTGACTAATCATAAAATCGCGAAGTCTCTACAATAACAATTCTAGTCTCAAGTAGTAATATAAAACAGAGGAATTTAATAGGCGAGAGACTGCTCAAATAATACAGCTATAGCATGATATGAACCTAAGCCTACCCGAACAATAACATGAATGTAGCTACGTACGGGCTCTCGTCACCTCGCACGTATGTAGTTTCACAACAAGTAGCACACATCAATATACAACACGTAGGGGTAATTTTCCCCTTATAGAGTTAGACAAGAGACTTACCTCACTCCGAAATTCCATAACCGGCTCCAAAGCCCTCTACCACCTCAAACCGATGCCCGTCGCTCCAAAACTAGTCAAATAATGTGCAACCCAATAAATACATACTCTAATACTCATAACAAATAAATTTAGACAAATTTCCAACTCCGCTCGAAATGTCGATAAAGCAACCCTCGGCTTGAAGACAAACATTACCCATAGCACTACGAACTCAAACGTATAATTTATTCTCAATTGCGTTCCCAAATTCGTGATCAAAATCCAAGAATACCAATTTCTAGGTTTTTCTTCAAAATCCCAAATTTCTACTGATTTTTATGTTTAAATCCATATATAAACCATGTATTTAACTCGCAATATGTGGGAATTACTTACCTCATGAAGGATGACAAAATGGCACTTCAAAGTCACACCCAAGACCGGCTCCAACAAGAGAAAAGAGGTGAAATGAGCCAAAACCCGATTTGGCTAACTTATACACTCTGCCCAGGCGACTTTCGCACCTGCGAAGCCAAAGGCCACTTCTGCAGCGTCGCTTCTGCGGCACCAAGACTGCTTCTGTGGAAAACACTGGAGGCTGCCCCTTCGCACCTACGGACAATGTCTCGCTCCTGCAAAATTACAGGTGCGCAAATGCACCTCGCTCCACTCCGCTTCTGCGCTCCAAGAGGCTGCATCTGCGCCATCGCAGATGCGGAAGAAGTCTCGCACTTGTGGGCACTGCCCAGCTCTCCCAAAACTGCTTCTGCGACCCTCCTGGCCGCTTCTGCGGCTCCGCACCTGTTGGCAAAACCTCGCAGGTGCAGTTACACCAGATACCAGCTGACTTAGAATTTTCCTTATTCTAAAATTCGATCTGTTGATCATCCGGAATCCACCTGAGGTCCCCGGGACCTCAACCAAACCTACCAACAAGTCCAAAAACACAATACGGACTTAGTTGAGGCTTCCAATCACATCAAACAGCCCTAAAAACACGAATCATCCTCCAATTCAAACTTAATGAACTTTAAAACTTCAAACTTCTACAATCGATGCCGAGACTTATCAAATCACATCCGATTGACCTCAAATTTTGCACAGAAGTCACATTTGACATTGTGGACCTACTCCAACTTTCGAAATCGGAATCCGACCCTGATATAAAAAAGTCCACTCCCGGTCAAACTTCTCAAAAACCTTCAAATTTTTATCTTTCACTAAATGACCCTAAAATGACCTACGGACCTCCAAATCCACATCCGGACACTCTCCCAATACCAGAATCACCTTACGGAGCTATTCCCAGACTCAGAATCCCAAACGAACATCGATAACATTGAAATGCACTTCAACCCGAACTTATGCAATTCTTCCAAAAATGTCAGCTTTCCACAATAGGTGCTGAAATGCTCCCGACTCATCCAAAACTCGATTCGAACATACGTCCAAGTCTAAAATTATCATACGAACATGTTGGAACCTTCAAATCCTGATTCCGAGATCGTTTACTCAAAAATTATGTCTTAGTCAATTCCTCCAACTTAAAGCTTCCGAAATAAAGAATTTTCTTTCCAAATTAACTCCGAACTTTCCTGAAACTCAATTCCGACCACACGTACAAGTCATAATACCTTAAGTGAAGCTGCTCATGGCCTCAAACTGCCGAACGACGCGCTAGAACCCAAAACGACCGTTCGGATCGTTACACATGGGCTGATAGGATAGGTGCAAGATAATTGTTCGGGATCTAACTCTAGATAATTCACTACTAATATTCAAGTGAGTCTCTCAAATTCACTTAATTATCAGTACAATTGTTTAGTAGAAACTGCTTTCTCGATTAAGTCTCAACCTCACAATATGAACCAATTTAAGCTCGGTGAAGAAATGCAAGAATTGGTAATGGATTGGTCTTTAGGAGAACCTCTTTCGATTATCCTCCTAACTAGGTTTAATTAAGGATTCAACTAGCCTCTTTCGATTACTTAGAAGAATCTATGAACTCAACCAACAATGTAGTGCAAATATATCACAAGTTATGCCTCTTTCGATTACAAGAACAAGTGAACATAGATGCAACAATTAAATTTTCAAAAAACGATTCAAATACATAAAAATAGATTTATAATCCACAAACAACCATAAATACACCAAATCCATCAAAACCCAAAAGGTTCTACTCCATAGACATGGATAAGTTCTTCACAAATAAAATAAAAGTAGTGGAAAATATAAATACAATCCAAACTCGAATTTGAGTGAGGAAAGAAGGATGGTGCACTTGTGCTCTTGCTTTTCCTTCTTCTCCTAAGCTTCCCTAGATCTAAGGTATGTCAAAAGTGTGTCAAAAATGTTATTTTGGGGCAAATCCCGGATGAAACTACCCTTTCTTAGCAAAATAGGGCTTTTCACGAATAGGACATGCGCGACCGCGTACCTGGTCGCACACTTTGCACACCATTCTGCCCCAAGTGCACACCCTGTGCGCGACCGCATACTTAAACTATTGCTCGTCCTCGAGCAATAAAACTACACTTCACAAAGACATAAACTTTTTAAATAACTCTCCTAACTTATCACACCAAGAATATTAGAAAAGATTAAGCACAAGACCGTAACATCTTCGCCTCAAGAGTTGACTCAACAACACCACACATTTTTCACAATCTGCTCACTTACTCTAACACAGAGGTCAATGACATTACCATTCCTTCATGAATTAAGTGCTCTCACACAAGAATAGAGAGTAGTTCCACAAACAATAAAGTTTAAGAACAATTAGGATCTCAAGATAGGAAGAATTCGCTAACTCTTAGAACAACATTCATGTGCAACAAAAGATGTACCATAAGCTTGCCCGTAGTATACTACTCTACTAATTGAGCTTATTCAGTCAAGGATCAAGTAGGACTTTAATTGGTTGTAATGTAGGTTGCGGGACGGGTATGATACATTTGGATATATTGACTACACCTCCCTAAGCACTTTAATACATATAATTTACCGTTCAAAACCCCACACTTATATCAAACCATAACTCCACCTTCACATCAATATATATTAACTCCCTACTTCTTTAAGCACAATTACATCAAGTAACCAATATCAAGGAAAAGTTTTCACAATCATACACTTATTTTTTTCTTTCTTTTTCAATTCAAGTGGCTCTTTCTTTTTCAAAATAGTGCACCTTTCTCCTTAGTTCAATAGTTCCACTCAAAAGCCAAACCAACCACCCCACACTTCAACTTTTACAAAGTTCTTACAATTTCAAGTGCTCACGAGAGGTAAATGGTTCAAATATATGGTCAATTCAAACAAATGGGTAAGGCTTGTAACGTGGTTGCCAAAAAAATAAGATTATAGGCTCAAAGGGGGTTAACTAAGATACATAAAAATTTGGTGGGTAAACACATATATCTGACTCAACAAAGAAACACCTATATCACTTCTAAGACTGAATAAAACTACTATTTTTCTTTGCAAACACACGGGGCAAGTTCTAGACATCAAATGCAATGTACAGAATACACGAAACCTCATACACACATGGTACATAACTCACTCAGAATCGGACTCATCAAGACACTCTAATCAAAGTAGTTAAGCAAAGTTAAGATCGTACAATTTTGAGGTGCTTATACAAGAGTCAAAAACTGAGCCTAAGCGTCACAACTAAAGCACTTATTATTCTTAAGGCATAATGAAGTTAAGGGATATTGCTTTCATTTAAAATCACAGCACAAGGTTTTTTACTCCTAAAAAGATTAACTACACCCGGTTCAAACAAAACCCTTGAAAAAGAACCGCGACACAAAGAAAAACCAAGGGGAATTTATTATACTACCTAAAAAAAATTTTGTTTCGACTTTAAAATTTTCAATCAAAAGAAATGAAAACACACACAAGAAATTAAAACAACGGTTAATTTCATATTTACATCCCACCCCACACTTTAAATTATGGCATGTCCCCATGACACAAAAATAAAAAGCAAGAGGTAAAGAAAACTCCCCTGGACTTTTTTCGCTTCCAAGAACTTGTAAACTCCACCCCTAATTCTGAATGCATTTTTCGATTTTGCTCCTCGGGATTATTTATGGAGCTCATCAGTCCAAAGTCCTTTAGGGATATTTGAAAGACCCACTCTTTTCTTTCTTTCTTGGCCTCATTTTGAGAGAAGAATTGTTCTTGTAGAATTATCCATAACTTGTTTCTGCATTCATTTACAAGATCAATCCCTGCATATTCCTGTAAATCCCCAAAAACAAAATCCACATGATCAAGGTTAGAATAAGAAAATGAAGAAGAAAGGTCATCTGAGTATTCTTCTGGTATGTCTAAGACCATTTGTTCCTCATTCTCTTCTATTAAAAATTGTAAATGTGGATTGGAGGAAGTGGATTTGAACTCTTCTTTTATTGATGCACAATCAACCAAAGCCTCATCTTAAATCATCTCAGTTGAGACAGAGTCCTCTTGCAGAGTGAAAAACTCTCTCTGTAGATGTTCATCATTTCGGATAGGCTCATTCTCATAGGGTATCTCCTCCATGTATTAAGCATTACAATGCAATGACCTTTCTGAAAGTGTACTTATTAGTTGATCAACTTGCATTGTCAGGTTGTTAGAGGCTTCAACATCATGTGTGAACCTCTTTTCCTTTAACCTCTCATCTACCTTATTAATGAACTTATACATAAGCTCTTCTAAACTAGCATTCTCCTCTTGAGGTGGGTATCTCACTTCGCTTGCATTACAGTCATAATAAGGGTTTTTATCCCAACCAGAGTCAGAATTATACCCATATGAATCTTCATACCTGTACAGACTAGAGATAAAGTGAGAGTGTTCAAAAGATGAACCATAGGAAGAATACCTACCTGTTTGACAATCAACCCATAGATAATTTCCACCGCATTTAAAACACGTAGCACACCACTGATAATATTCAGTTGTTAACTCTTCAACCATTTTCTCAGGCTCGTTGTACTCCATCTTCACATCATTTAGAGTTCAATCTCAAGAATATTCTCTTCAAGGTTTCTTCAACAAAAGAAATCTTGAAGAGAAGTTAACCAAAAAAACTAAAAATAAAAGAAAAAATTAAAAGCTAATTACTGAATTAGCAATACAAACTACTTCAAACACCATTGATTGCCAATCCCCAGCAACGGCACCAAAATTTAACGAGCGCAAAATACACACTTAAATTGTACTCGCTAGTCAAAGATAGTATAGTAAAATTATTATCTCCACAGAGATTGGATTTAAACAGTATTCTCGTAGTTCATAGCTCGATTGCTATCCAGGAGGATCAACAATGGAGATTTATACAATTAAGAATTGAAACTAAATAAGAACCTAAATTATTGACTAATGACAATCGCAACAAAGGTAAGGAAGGAAGTTATCAATGGGAGAAAACATGGGCTGATAGGATAGGTGCAAGATAATTGTTCGGGATCTAACTCTAGATAATTCACTACTAATATTCAAGTGAGTCTCTTGAATTCACTTAATTATCAGTACAATTGTTTAGTAGAAACTCCTCTCTCAATTAAGTCTCAACCTCACAATATGAACCAATTTAAGCTCGGTGTAGATATACAAGAATTGGTAATTGATTGGTCTTTAGGAGAACCTCTTTCTATTATCCTCCTAACTAGGTTTAATCAAGGATTCAACTAGACTCTTTCGATTACTTAGAAGAATCTATGAACTCAACCAACAAAGTAGTGCAAATATATCACAAGTTATGCCTATTTCGATTACAAGAACAAGTGAACATAAATGCAATAATTAAGTCTTCCAAAAACGATTCAAATACATAAAAATAGAGTTATAATCCACAAACAACCATCAATACACCAAATCCATCAAAACTCAAAAGGTTCTACTCCATAGACATGGAGAAGTTCTTCACAAATGAAATAAAAGTAGAAAAAAATATAAATACAATCCAAACCCGGATTTGAGTGAGGAAGGAAGGATGAAATCCTTGTGCTCTTGCTTCTCCTTCTTCTCCTAAGCTTCTCTTGGTCTAAGGTATGTTAAAAGTGTGTTAAAATGGTATTTTGGGGTATTTAATACGCCCCCAAAGCAAATCCCGGATGAAACTACCCTTTCTTAGAGAAATAAGGCTTTTCACGGACAGGACATGCGCTACCGTGCACCTGGTCGCACACTTTGCACACCATTCTGCCCCAAGTGCACGCCCAGTGCGCGACCGCTCACTTGGTCGCATACCTGGGTTGTATAAGTTGGGAATTTGGAAAAGTATAAAACATGAAAGTTGTAGCCCTTTTAAATAATTTTCCAATGATATATTGTGGGGCCCAAACTGAGTTCCGAGCTAAAGGTTATATGTATTTTACTGGACACTGTGCAGTATACCTGCTCGATTCTTCGTTTTGTTCCACTATCATCCGTTGATCCCCGAACTCGATCCCGACATAACCCTTAGGCTTTTACTCAGACTTCAAAGCTCTAAAATAGCATGAATTCATGCCGCAATATCTGCATAGCTCGAAATAACTCTTGCAGGGCATAAAACACACAATAAGTGCAAAATACGCCTAATTAAAGCTCAACATAAGTAAAGTGCAGTGAATTGGAGTGCAATAAGCGACTAAAATACGGGATTATAGCCTACCATCAACTTCCTCCAGCAAACTCCGCATATGCGCTTGCCTATCCGCTTCTGTGGAATTGCATCTACGGCCTTGTTTCTGCAGGTGCGATTGCACCAGCAACTGGCCAAAACTAGCATTTCTCAACTTCAAATTTTGATCTGAATCCCGTCCGAAACTCACACGAGGCCCCCGAGACCCCGTCCAATCATACCAACCAGTCCCAATACATGACACGAACCTGCTCGAGACCTCAAATCACGTCAAACAATATCAAAACTATGAATCGACGACCAAAATTCTTCTTATAACTTTTCAACGTCCAAATTTCGACGGACACGTCTAAACCATACCAAAACATTCCGGAATGACGCCAAACTTTGCGTACAGGTCATGAATCACAACACGAGCCCATTTCAAGGCTCGAAATCCCAGACGAACATCAATAATACCAAAGCCTACTTCGAACCAAACTTAAGAAATTCTTAAGCCTTAAAAATGCCAACTTTCCATAACAAGCACCGAAATGCTCCCGAAATCATCATACGAACCTATTAGAACCTTTAAATCCTGATCTCGAGGTCGTTTACTGAAAAGCCAAACCTTAGTCAATTTTTCCAACTTAAAGCTTCCGAAATTAAAATTTTCTTTCCAAATCAATCTCGAACTTCCCAAAATTCAATTCTGACCACACGTACAAGTCATAATATCTTAAGTGAAGCTACCCAAGGCCTTAAACCGTTGAACGACGTACTAGAGCTTAAAACGACCGGTCATGTCGTTACAGATTTCGGTCAGTATGGGTTGGACGGATTTTGGAAGATTTCTAGTAGTGTAGTTCAGATTCACGCCGCATAAAGTTCACTAAAAGCATAGGTATATCCATAATTTTAAAAGCATAAGTGCATCAGGAGCGCTAGATACCGGAGTTTCCGAGAGGGTGCCTAAGAAATGTATTTTTGATTTAGGAATTTTAATAGTCAAAACAAAGACTAAAGAAAGAGAAGGAAAAAAAACGTGTAACCAACCAAAAACAAAAAGAAAAAAATTAAACAGAGAAAGTGTGTTTAATTAGAAAAGCGACAGGGGAACGGGGATTTAACCTTATTAATTAAAATTTAATTTAAAAGAAGGAAGAGTAGGGGGATCGAACCCTAATTAAAAAGTAGAAAGTATACCTCCTTACTAATTCACTAATGTACTCACTTGAGCTTGGATTTACCATATTAATTTAAGAGTTATTTGATCTGAAATTCACCGATATTATATATGATTTAGAGAGAGGATAATGAGTTCACGTGAATCCATTCCCTTGCATCCGTCCCTAACTAAAAGAGAAAGTGCTCCTTGCGAGAAAGTTTTACAAACTTATGGCTTGCATCCAAAAACTAGGATTAACGGGTGAAGGAATTAATTATATCCTTTCTACTGTCACCATTAATGGTTTTCTACTAGAGCTACAATACTACTATCATTTTTGCATTTGAGCCGTGGCGGACCCAAGTGGTAAATAGCGGGTTCAACTGAACTCGCTTCACAAAAAGAATAATATTGTGTATATGTATAAATTATGATTAAAACTCTATAAATTTTGCATAAATATTTTATTTGAACCCACTTGATAACTACTATTTTACTACTAAATTTATATACTTCTAAGATTGAACCCGCTTGCACAAAATCCTGAGTCCGCCACTGCATTTGAGTGACTGCTTATATTGGATTGACCAAATTCTTTTCCATATATTCTACATTGGTTTTTATGTCACTAGAGTTCGAGCCGTGAAAACCGTCACTGATACTTGTATCATAATAGCCTGTCACATCGCACCCTTTGAAATGCAGTTCTTCATCGAAATCTATGTGAACACGGGATTTTTCGTACACTAACTTGCTCCTTTTATTCTACTTTAGTTTTCCATTCACATTAAAACGTCAATCTTAACTTTTATGACAGATTTTTCATGCACTTTCAAGTCTCTGTACACCCCATCTTATCTCATCTTATCTGATTAAGACTTAAAGATTTGTCTTATATTAATCAACTTTTTTTTTTTGTTTATATATCCTTTTCTAATCATTTTCTTCTCTTTGGACCGGAGGACTGAGCCAGTGTTTCTGTTTCTCATAATTATTGGTTGTGAATTATTGAATACAGCCAAGGTACAGTGGAAACTTTTCATCAATCTCACATGAGAGGTATGGGTAGGGTCGTGTATACGCTGACCTTACCCATATCTTGAAAAGATAAAGAGGTTATTNAAAATAAAAAATATCCAGATGCTATTTTTTCCTTCTTCTTTTTTCAATTTCATCTGCAGTCACAATCTCTCCATCTCAAAATATTTAGAATAAAAAAGAAAATAAAAGGCAAGTTCCTCCTTTTTAGATAGTGATGAATGATAATGACAACTTGGAGTAAAGAACCTTTTCAAAACTACTAGCCTTTTCCATCTTTTTAACAGATCTTTTCACTATCCTTCTAGACTTTTGAAATCAGATTTCTTAAGGGTATTAGTGCATCCAAAAACTAGGATTAACGGGTGAAGGAATTAATTATATCCTTTCTACTGTCACCATTAATGGTTTTCTACTAGAGCTACAATACTACTATCATTTTTGCATTTGAGCCGTGGCGGACCCAAGTGGTAAATAGCGGGTTCAACTGAACTCGCTTCACAAAAAGAATAATATTGTGTATATGTATAAATTATGATTAAAACTCTATAAATTTTGCATAAATATTTTATTTGAACCCACTTGATAACTACTATTTTACTACTAAATTTATATACTTCTAAGATTGAACCCGCTTGCACAAAATCCTGAGTCCGCCACTGCATTTGAGTGACTGCTTATATTGGATTGACCAAATTCTTTTCCATATATTCTACATTGGTTTTTATGTCACTAGAGTTCGAGCCGTGAAAACCGTCACTGATACTTGTATCATAATAGCCTGTCACATCGCACCCTTTGAAATGCAGTTCTTCATCGAAATCTATGTGAACACGGGATTTTTCGTACACTAACTTGCTCCTTTTATTCTACTTTAGTTTTCCATTCACATTAAAACGTCAATCTTAACTTTTATGACAGATTTTTCATGCACTTTCAAGTCTCTGTACACCCCATCTTATCTCATCTTATCTGATTAAGACTTAAAGATTTGTCTTATATTAATCAACTTTTTTTTTTTGTTTATATATCCTTTTCTAATCATTTTCTTCTCTTTGGACCGGAGGACTGAGCCAGTGTTTCTGTTTCTCATAATTATTGGTTGTGAATTATTGAATACAGCCAAGGTACAGTGGAAACTTTTCATCAATCTCACATGAGAGGTATGGGTAGGGTCGTGTATACGCTGACCTTACCCATATCTTGAAAAGATAAAGAGGTTATTTTCAATAGATCATTCGCTCCAAAAACAAAAAACTTACCATCAATAGATGTCGATATTTTATTTTCAAATAATTCATAGTGAAATAGGAAAAAATTTAATTTGAACCATCTTGAAAATTAAGCGCTTTCTTCTCAGCGTATATATGTGTGTGCATGTGAAAAGAGATTAATATTTAGATAAATATTTTATTTAAATTCATAATTTTAAAAAATAATAATTTAAGGCTAAAAGTATTTTTAAATTTCGAAAACCTATCAAACTTAAATTTTGAAATCGGTTATGAGTCATGACAAGCCATTGCCCATTAGTATCAAATCACTACATATCCTTTTATATTTAATTTAACACACATGTTTCATATCACCTTTGTTTTTGAAACGGTAAAAATGTTGACCAAAGAACATAACAAAATATATTCAAATTCGGCTTACTGGAGTGGTAAAGGGAAAACTCAGTTTTGATAAAAATACATTTTGTAGAGACGGAACAAGGTTTTAAATTTTATAAGTTTTAAATTTAAAATAGCGATATCATGTATTTATAATTGAGTTTTAAACATCGTGTAGAGGCGGGCGGAGCAAGGTTTTGTACTTTATAAGTTCTAAAATTAGGATAGTGACACCAGATATTAATAATTAAATTAAATTTATATATATATTTAATGAAATTTTCAATATAAATATAAAGTTTCACCTAAAAACTATTGATTCGATCGAACTCGTGACTTTCTAGCTATGTCCCTGACGTGTCATTATTCATATTTTAATTATTTAAATAGAATGAGCTCTTGAAATTTGTGATCACGAGAAAAACAGTTACTAATTACTTTAAGGCAATTATTCATGATAACAAACATCATCTATGCTTACTGTGGCTTTTAAAAAAACTTTGAAGACAACAAAATATTCTTAACTTGCAAACGACAGTCCTTTTGTACTTGCCTTGTCGAGTTCTCTCATTTTTGGTAACTGGAAATCTGGTTCGACAAAAGCACCTTTAAATAGAAGGATTTAAAATGCTGCACAAGGTATCCCATGTCACGTAAGGTCGGGGAAATTAAAGGACAGTCTACTTTAATGCAAATATACGAAAATAATTTTACCGTTACTCTCATACTAAAAGGGTTTATTTTCTTAAATTATTTTATAAATAACTTAGTTATATAAATGTTTTTGGTTCAGTTAGTCAGATACCTAGAACTTAAACTTGTTCATTTTCGTTTTTCATTTCTTAGTGTGAAAAGTGCTAAAACATGTAAATCTTATGAGATCACACTTCTTTTAACCAATTTTGTGGACAATAAAAGTAGAAGATTAAAAAAGGTCAGCTCAGTGCACATGACATACCGTATTCACGCAAGGTCTGGTAAAAGACCATCCCTAATGGGTGTGATTTAGACCGCCTAACCTAATGTAAGCAGTAGTTGTTGCTTTCCGGCTCAACCCGTGACCTATATGTCACACAGAGACAATTTTATCATTGCTCCGAGACTCCTTTCAATAAGAGTAGAAGATAACCATATTAAAAAAAGATAGTTTTTTATTAGAATAATAAGCTAAGTAGACCCCAAACCACCAGCAGTTCAGACCAAAAATAGTGTAGCTAATGTGGATTCAGCTTTTTAAGAAGAAGAAGAACTCAAAGCTAATCTTCTAAAGTTCAAGTTCACATATTCATTGGCTTGCAACTGTAACATTCCTACTTTATATTAAAGATGTGTAAGGTACCTTTTTATCTAGTTTAAATAAAGCATACAGTTCCATTACGTTCCATTAACTTTCACTAGTCTTGGATTGATTGTTGCTCAAACTATGTAATACAATGGGATTTTAACAAGTAAAATTTTGGGATTTTTACGTTGTAGAGCAATAATTAAGAATTTATTTAATAAATAACAATGCTTTTGATTTATTTTAAAAATAGCAGATTTAATAACAATTGTAGCACAAGATGCTCACGTGCAATAGTTATCAGGTTTAGAAACTAGTAAATACTAACCCTCAATTCAAGGGGAGGACTTTAAATTTGTCATGACCCAATTATTTTCTCCGTTGGGTGTCGTGATGGCACCTAGTCTTAGGGACTAGGTAGGCCCAACATTAGCCGAATAACAACAATAATTAAATAACATCTAACAATTTATGAAATAGAAACCACTATAAAATTTACAATTCCCAAAGCAGTACAAATCATAAGCTCTACAGAGTTTGCTACAATTTTCTAAATACAACTGTTTAAAATAAAGTAAACAGTGTGAATACAAATCAGAAGGTGATTCCGAAGCCTACGAATGTAAGAGCAGGTTTACCTTGAGTCTCCATAGCAACAATCCGCACATCTAGCTAATAATAACTGACTTTGAAATACCTGGATCTGCACAAAAATGTGCACAAGTGCAGTATGAGTACACCACGACGGTACCCAGCAAGTATCAAGACTAACCTCAGTGGAGTAGTAACGAGGTACAGTCAAGACACCTACTGGACTAAATAACCTAAACAAGTATAAGTATAGGAACAACAGAGTATGATATCTACATAAAGACTATGCGAAATAGTAACTAATACGGTAATTTCAGTAAGAAAGGAAAACAACAACTATCAGCGGAATAACATAATAATGACAAAGTAGATGTACGGAAACACGGTCTAAATCTAGTGATCACAAATAAATAAAAGGCAAATAACAACTCAACAAAAAGACCGCTTTCACATCGGGTTTTAGCCAATAACCTCCACGACGTACCGAACCTCAGAATATTCACAACTCATGGGTCCCAATTCTTGAACCCTAACACTTAGCATCATATGCTCTCATTAAAATTTATAACCGCATTGACGACTCACGTACCAAATAGAGTCATTCTCACATAGAAGGCAAGCAAACAAGGGTGTGCATCTATACTCAACAATATCAAGAAACCTCTTAACCGATAAGCGTGCTTAACTTCGTGTATGCTTGTGCAAGTGTCCTAACATAGTTCATGCTAGCTAGTAAGTATAGGAAAAGAAATGGATAACACGTAGCATGTTTTTCCACAACTTTTCACAAGATAAAGCTCACAAAGGTAAGTGTACCATTACAAAAATATCAACAACAACAATGCCCCTAGGCCATCACAAGTCATCACAAATCAATCCCTGACACAGCCCACCATGTCTCGCCACGTGTGCAATAGTAAAGTGAATGCCCGCCTTGTCTCGCCACACGTGCATAATAATATTCCCACCTTGTCTCGCCACATGCGCAACCCACATATATATAGCCCGCCTTGTCACGCCGCATGTGCAAATATCAGTAGTAACAATAGCACGGCAGAAAACTCGTGCAACCCCATAATAACAACCGCACGGCAGAAACCTCGTGCATCATAACAACAACTACAACAACAATAATAACGCTAATACAAGGGTACGTCAAATAAATCAACTCAGAAAGTCTAGAACTCAAGGAAACAGAAGAACAAGTTTGCAATGAGTAGTCACGATAGGGAATGCTAGTCATAATAAGAACAATTCAACAAGGAAGGAAATAATATGTAACAACGGCCCATAATGTACCGTTCAACAACAAGGGAGCTAACACAAGTCGAACGATTCCAAATAAGGACAAGTCAACTAAGATATAGTATATCTAAACTTCTTTTAAGGTCGAGCAATTATGAAAAAGACACAACAAACTAAATTAAGGATAAGCAACAGAAAGAATCATAGTCTCAATTAAGGATGAACAATTACATAAGAGATAATTATAACTTCAAATAAAGATAAGCAGTTAGGGGAAAGATAACATGACAATAGAAGAGATAACAATTTCAGTTAAGGCACAGATGAATCAAATAAGAAACAAGAGTGGATCATGAAGCAATTAACACTAATTAAAGCAGGTAGATGCGAAATCAGTAATTAAGAAACATATTCATAACAAAACAACTGCATATTCAGTTTTATACAAGAACCTAAGAACCCTAAAAGGCCAACTTTCCACAAATAAGTCTGAGCACGTACTCGTCACCTCGCGTACACGGACTACAATTAGCATAGAGACTCAAATCCTAAGGGGTAACTCCTCCACACGAAGTTAGGTAAGTTACTTACCTCAAAGAAGACAGACTGATACTCAAAAATGAACTTCTCGGTGAAATGGTCTCCGGACGGCTCAAATCTAACCAAAATAACTTCAAAGCACATATAAAACTCATAAGAAACTTATCTGGATCATTAAACCTCAACCTTTATCAAAATCTAAAAATCGATCCAAAAGTTGACCCCCAGGCCCGCACCTCGGAACCCGACAAATCTCACAAAACCCGAACATCTATTCCGATACGAGTTCAACCACACTAAAATTATCAAATTCCGATACCAATTCGTCCCTCAAATCATGATTTTTCATTTGAAACTTTTCTTCAAAAATCTCCATTTTTCTCAACTCAAAACACAAATTAAATGATAAAAATAAAGAAAAAATCATGGAATATAATAAATTCTAGGTGAAGAACACTTACCCAATCGATTTGCTTAAAAAGCCCCACAAAGAATCTCCCAAAACAGAGGTCTAAAACTCAAAATATGGAGAAAATGGCAAAACCCTTGAATATAAACTCTCTACCCGGGACTTCCGCATCTGCGGACAAATAAGCGCATCTGCGCTATCGCATTTGTGGGCATACGTTCGCATCTGCGAACTTGACTTACCAGACCTAGGTCCGCATCTGCAGACAACATAGCCGTACTAGCGGCGCCGCAGAAGCGAACTCCTTCGCAGATGCTATCACTCAACTGCAGAAGCGGCCTTCGCACATGTGTACCAGCATGCATAGAAGCGAGCTAGCTCCCATGCCTCTATGATGGCAAAAGCGATCAGGCTCACGCAGAAGCGGAGCCTCACCAGCGCTCCAAGATGTCGCAGGTGCGAGACACCAAAACCAGACCTGACCAAAACTATGAAAATCATCTGAAACTCATCAGAAACACACCCGGGCCCCCCGTCCAAGCATACCAACAAGTTCCATACCCTAACACGAACCCATTCAAGGTCTCAAATCACATCAAACAACGTCGAAACTACGAATCGCACCATAATTGAACTTATGAATTTTCAAATCTTCCAACTTCTAAAACACATGCTGAAACCTATCAAATCAATCCGGAATGACGTCAAATTTTGCAGGCAAGTCCCAAATGACATGACGGAGCTGTCCCAAATCTCGGAATCTCATTCCGACCCTGAAATCACCAAAGTAAACTATTGGTCAAACCTCTCCACCTTCCAAACTTTAACTTTTTCAACTTTAGTCGAAATGCTTCAAATCACCCTACGGACCTCCAAATACAAATTCGGACGCACGCCTAAGTCCAAATTACCGTACGAAGCTGTTCAAATCATCGAAAAACAATTCCGAAGCCGTTTATAAAAAGTTAAATTCTGGTCAACTCTTACCGCTTAAGCTTCCAAAACTAGAATCCTTCTTCCGATTTGACTCTGAATCATCCGGTAACTGAACTCGACCACGCACACAAATCAATACACATAATACAAAGCTGCTCAAGACCTTATGTCGCCGAACGGGACTTAAACTCTCAAAACGACCGACCGGGTCGTTACATCCCCCTTCTTAAACAAACGTTCGTCCTCGAACGTGCCAAGAATCTCCTCGAAGCCGTCAAATCATTGAATGTACACATCCAACATACACCCGCGGGTGACCCAATGTCACCCCAATCCACATAAGCCTGAAGACGCCATCTCAATTGTAATTTATCCCTTCCACCAATATCAATAAGCCTTAGAGTCAATATTTCCACCATCCGCTCGTCTTCAAAAGTTTCGATTCTAAATCCATACCCGGTATCAGTCCCAATTAGCTGAAACCATTTATGCCTACACCCAAAGAGTACAACCACACAGCATGACACATCACATGTAGGCCCATAATAAAAGTTCTAATCACAATAGCTGCCCGTAATCAAATCCAGCACCGACAATTAGCCTCATATCTGTTAGAACCCTGTTTCAAACTTCCATAACACTGACAATGACGAAAGAAACACGAAGACCTCATAACTATACGTCCGGATTAACAAGTCACAACTAACGCATTCGGGCACACATACTGCAAGCTAAAACTCAGGAAGCACAGTACGAAAATGACTGAACATGTAAGGAGAAACACATAAGAGAAATATCAAACAAGCCCGACATGCACAACTCTCTATCAGTACCATCCTACGAATCAATTTAAAAGGAAAAATTAAAGTATATGAACAATCGCAAGGATCTCATCTTGATATAACTTCCACTTTGGCATGCAACCCAGCTCAAACATATCAAATCACATGGAATCGCGAGGGTCTCACCCTCAACTCTAAATCACAAGTCGAATACACATCATACCAATAAATTCTGCCAGTAAAATCACAACACTTACTGAACTCTCACCCCGGTAGAGCATCCAAATTACAAATCGTAACCAAATTACTCAGGAATCACATTAAAGCCTACCATAATAGACAACAGGAATTCACTTCTAGCCTTGTAATTATCAATAATGAATAAAAACAAATGATAGACACGGGCTACCACTCATAGACTCTCCCAATATGGGTAAACACATAAGCAAAGTACTAATCATGAAACTCACCCATAAATGAAGCAACAAATAAGGGAACTCGCCCCGATAAGCAGAATCGAAACAAAATACGAATGGTGCCCCTCTGTAACAAATCAAAAGCATACATGTATGACATCATCTGGCGCAACGGCCTCAAGCCTACTATATGAAACACATCAACGGGTCGAGCCTCTCCCTCTTGGGCGCCCTCTACTCGCATGAATACCCCACTATGACATATCTGTCCGGAGTCTGGACAATCTCTTACCATGTGGCTGGTATCTCCACACTCAAAGCAACCCCTCTGCTGACGTGGTTGTGGGGAACTGTGCGGTATGGGTACTCTAAGACCCATGAGTACCTGAAACACCGTGCGAACCCTGAAGTGCAAACTGAACTGGCTGACCCACAAAACCTCTACCATGTCATACCCTACCTCCAAAGAAAGGACCAGTAGATCTCTCCAGTTTACGATGTCTATTATCCTCTATGTCCTCTCTCTCCTGACCTCGCTTGTGCTCTCTCTCTCTCTCTCTCTCTCTCTCTCTCCTAATCTCGCATGCCCTCCACCCGGTGATCCCTACCACCAGCTGAAACAAAATATCCGACTCTAACTCCTGAGCCATGCTGAATCGAATATAATGCCTAAGCCCCTCAATAAATCTACAGATACGCTCTCTAACTGTAGCGACCAAAGCAGGTACATGTTTGGCCAAATTACTGAATCTAACGGCATACTCCGACACTGACATAATGCCCTGGCGCAGCTGCTCAAACTCCGCGCGCCATGCATCTCGAAGGGACTTAGGTACAAACTCTCTGAGGAACATCTCTGAAAGCCGAACCCATGTAAGTGAAGCTGACTCGGCTGGGCTACCTAACTCATATGCCCGCCACCACTGATAAGCCGCTCCCCTGAGCTGGAACGTAACAAAATCAACCCCTTTCGTCTCCACAATACCCATAGTACGAAGAATGCGGTGACACTCATCCAGAAAACCTCGGGCATCGTCTGTCGCCAATCCACTGAAGGTAGGAGAGTGGTACTTCTTGTACCTCTCAAGTCTAAGTTGTTCTTCCTCAGATGTTGCTGCCCTAACCACGGGCTGAAGTGGGACCACATGATGTGTCGCGATGGCACCTGAAACCTGACGAACATGAACTCGCTGCTCTGGAGTGTAGGCGGCGAGAGTCTGAGCTCCTCCCCCGGTTTGTGAAATAGCTGGTGCAACCGGAATCAATCCTGCCTGAGCCAATATACCAACCATGCTCAGGAACTGTGCTAAGGTCTCCTGAAGTCCAGGGGTAACAGCAGGCGCCTCCGGTACCTACCCCCTAACTGGAACTACTGTCGGCTCCTCAACTGCTGCTCTGGTAGATTCCCTAGCTGCGGCACGTGCTCCTCGCTGGCCTCTACCTCTACCCCTAGCGACATCTGCTCCGGGGGTAACGTCATTAGTAATTGCAGCTCCTGTCCTCACCATCTGTGAGAGAATGGAATGATAAAAGCTCAAACTTCGAGATCAATAAACTCGCGCGATAGGAATGAAGGAAGTGAAACTTTCCTAATAGTTCTATAGCCTCTCGAAGATAAGTACAGACGTCTCCGTACCGATCTGTAAGACTCTACTAAACTCGCTTATGACTCGTAGCACCTATGAACCTAGGGCTCTGATACCAACTTGTCATGACCCAATTTTTTCCTCTGTTAGGTGTCATGATGGCACCTAGTCTTAGGGACTAGGTAAGCCTAACATTAGCCGAATAACAACAATAATTAAATAACATCTAACAATTTATGAAACAGAAACCTCTACAAAAATTACAATTCCCAAAACCGGTAGTACAAGTTATAAGCTCTACAGAGTTTGCTTTAATTTTCCAAATACAACTGTTTGAAATAAAGTAAACAGTGTGAATACAAATCAGAAGGTAACTCTGAAGCCTGCGAAAGCAACAGCAAGTTTACCTTGAGTCTCCACAACAACAATCCGCACAGCTAGCAAATGATCAACTGACTTCGAAATACCTGGATCTACACAAAAATATGCAGAAGTGCAGTATGAGTACACCACGGCGATACCCGGCAAGTATCAAGACTAACCTCAGTGGAGTAGTGACGAGGTATAGTCAATACACCTACTGGACTAAATAACTTGAACAAGTATAAGTATAGGAACAACGGAGGATGATATCTGCATAAAGACTACACGAAATGGCAAATAATACGGTAATTTCAGTAAGAAAGGAAAACAACAACTATCAGCGGAATACCATAATAATGACATAGTAGATGTACGGAAACACAGTCTAAATCCGGTGATCACAAATAAATGGAAGGCAAATAACAAACTCAACAAAACGGCTGCTTTCACATCGGGTTTTAGCCAATAACCTCTATGAGGTACCGAACCTCAAAATATTCACATCTCACGGGTCCTAATTCCTGAACCCTAACACTTAGCATCTTGTGCTCTCATTAAAATTTATAATCGCATTGATGGCTCACGTGCCAAATAGAGCCATTCTCACATAGAAGTCAAGAAAATAAGGGTGTGCATCTATACTCAGCAATATCAAGAAACCTCTTAACCGATAAGAGTGCTTAACTACGTGTATACTTGTGCAAGTGTCCTAACATAGTTCATGCCAGCTAGTAAGTATAGAAAAACAAATGGACAGCACGTAGCATGTTTTCCCACAATTTTTCACAAGATAAAGCTCACACATGTAAGTGTACCATTACACAAATATCAACAACAAGAATGCCCTCAGGCCATCACAAGTCATCACAAATCAATCCCTGACACAACCCATCTTGTCTCGCCACGTGTGCAATAGTAAAGTGAATGCCCGCCTTGTCTCGCCACACGTGCATAATAATGTTCCCACCTTGTCTCTCCACATGCGCAACCCACATATATATAGCCTGCCTTTTCACGCCGCATGTGCAAATAACAGTAGCAACAATAGTACGGTAGAAACCTCATGCAACCCCATAACAACAACCGCACGGCAGAAACCTCGTGCATCACAATAACAATCGCACGGTAGAAACCTCGTGCATCACAATAACAAGTACAACAACAACAATAACGCTAATACAAGGGTACAACAAATAAATCAACTCAGAAATTCTAGAACTCAAAGAAACGAAAGAACAAGTTCGCAAGGAGTAGTCACAATAGGGAATGCTAGTCATAATAAGAACAACTGAACAAGGAAGGAAATAATATGTAACAACGGCCCGCAATATACAGTTCAACAACAAGGGAGCTAACACAAGTCGAATAATTCTAAATAAGGACAAGTCAACTAAGTTATAGAATATCTAAACTTCTTTTAAGGTCGGGCAATTATGAAAGAGACACAACAAATTCAATTAAGGATAAGCAGCAAAAAGATAATCATAGTCTCAATTAAGGATGAACAATTACAGAAGAGATAATTATAACTTCAAATAAAGATAAGCAGTTAGGGGAAAGATAACATGACAATAGAAGAGATAACAATTTTATTTAAGGCACAGATGAATCAAATAAGCAACAAGAGTGGATCATGAAGCAATTAACTCTAATTAAAGTAGTTAGAGGTGAAACCGGTAATTAAGAAACGTATTCATAACAAAACAACTGCATATTCAGTAAATACAAGAACCTAAGAACCCTAAAGGCCAACTTTCCACAAATAAGTCTGAGCACGTACTCGTCACCTCGCGTACACAGATTACAATCAGCATAGAGACTCAAATCCTAAGGGGTAGTTCCCCCATACAAAGTTAGGCAAGATACTTACCTCAAAGAAGACAGACCGATACTCAAAAATGAACTTCTCGGTTAAATGGCCTCCGGACGACTCAAATCTAACCAATATAACTTCAAAGCACAAATAAAACTCATAAGAAACTATTCCGGATCATAAAGCCTCAATTTTTATCAAAATCTAAAAAAGGACCCAAAAGTCGACCCCCGGGACTACACCTTGGAACCTGACAAATCTCACAAAATCCGAACACCCATTCCGATACGAGTTCAACCATACTAAAATTATTAAATTCCGATACCAATTCGTCCCTCAAATCATGATTTTTTATTTTGACAATTTTCTTCAAAACCCTCCATTTTTCTTAACTCAAAACACAAATTAAATGATAAAAATAAAGATAAAATCATGGAATATAATAAATTCTAGGTGAAGAACACTTACCCAATCTATTTGCTTGAAAACCCCACAAAGAATCTTCCAAAACCGAGGTCTAAAATTCAAAATATGGAGAAAATGGCAAAACCCTCGAATATAAACTCTCTGTCGAGGACATCCGGATCTGCGGACAAATAAGCATATCTACGCTATCGCATTTGCGGACAGACATTCGCATCTGCGAACTTGACTTACCAGACCTAGATCCGCATCTGCGGACAATATAGTCGCACCAACGGCGCCATAGAAGCGATAATAGGAGCTCAGAAACGGCCTTCGCACCTGCGTGCCAGTATCCGCAGAAGCGAGCTAGCTCCCAGGACCCTATGATCACAGAAGCGATCAGGCTCACGCAGAAGCGGAGCCGCACCAGCACTCCAAGATGTCGCAGGTGCGAGACACCAGAACCAGACCTGACCAAAACTATGAAAACTATTTGAAACTTATCCGAAACACACCCGGGGGCATCGGGACCCCATCCAAGCATACCAACAAGTTCCATACCCTAACACGGACCATTCGAGGTCTCAAATCACATCAAACAACGTCAAAACTATGAATCGCACCATAATCGAACTTATGAATTTTTAAATCTTTCAACTTCTAAAACTCGCACCGAAACCTATCAAATCAACCCGAAATGACGTCAAATTTTGCAGGCAAGTCGCAAATGACATAACGGAGCTGTTCTAACTCTCGGAATCGTATTCCGACCCCGATATCACCAAAGTCAAACCTCTCCACCTTCCAAACTTTAACTTTTCCAACTTTCGCCGAAATGCTTCAAATCACCCTACAGACCTCCAAATCTAAATTCGGGCGCACGCCTAAGTCCAAAATTACCATACGAAGCTGTTGAAATCATCCAAAACCTATTCCGGAGCCGTTTATACAAAAGTCAAATTTCGGTAAACTCTTACCGCTTAAGTTTCCAAAACTAGAATCCTTCTTCCGATTTGACTCTGAATCATCCGGTAACTGAACTCGACCACGCACGTAAGTCAATGCACATAATACGAAGCTGCTCAAGATCTTATACCGCCGAACATGACTTAAATTCTCAAAACGACCGGCCGGATCGTTACAAAATTCTTATCAATTTATTCCCCATCCTCTTTCATGATAACTCTATCACTTTTAGTATTTAGATTTATTAACATAATTAAATCTGCATTTTTTCTAAATAAACTGCACAAATAAACACAAATGAATATACATTATTTCATTATTATATCATTTACATTTTTATATATATTATATATAACAATAATATTATACTCTATGAAATTATACAACTATCATGCACTCTGAATATACAATATTCATAAAATAAATATATAATACATTTTGAGTAATAAATTTAAAATACTCTGAATATATATGTCGTATATATTCATGGCATTGATAAAATAACTATGTATATGTATATCCAAATATCATAATATTATATAAAAGTAATATTTAAATATACTTATTAAATATTATTATACCAATTATATATAACGTATATAATAGGAGTAGTTATTTATTAGTTATTAATCCAAGTATGCATTATTATCCCAACATTCCCGTTTATCAATAAAAAATCATTTATACAAATGATAAAATGTGTATAACCACCATAATAGGTAGAGAAGGAAAGTATCATCATTTATGACAAAATCATTTTAGAAGAAAAAGATAAAATCATCTGTTGAGTATTAAATTAGCAATAAAAGGCTATTATATGCTTAAGGAAACGTGTGACTTCCTTCCAATTGAATTATGATATATGTGCAAATATATAATTGCCAAAAATGTTAATTAAGTAATTATGCTAAGATCTTGTAAAAGTTTTCAAAATACTGCCCAGTTATGTTTTTTTTCTGCAACTTTACCATGTGACCAGGAGGTCACGGGTTCGAGCCGTGGAAACAACCTCCTGCAGAAATGTAGTGTATGACTGCGTATAATAGACCTTTGTATCTGGCCCTTTTTCGGACACTGCGCATAGCGAAAGCTTAATGCATTGGTGCCTTTTTTCAACTTTACCAGTTGAATGTTAATCACGAACGCCAAAATAGAGTTTTTTCACTAAGTTATTACCCTTTGGACACCACAAAAAAAAGTGTCAAATATGCACTTTAAAGACCTATTCTTTTGAAACACTGGGCCATAGCATGAGATCACTACCATTAAACAAAGCAAAAGTGATTTTGTCTGACTCAGGATGATGTGGCAGGACTAAGGTAACTTGATGACTTGGGAAAGATTCATGAAATGTGACCAAAGTTTTGGAAGTAGATATTACAAAAATATGAGAAAAAGAAAAACTCAATTTCATGCCTTTAAGGGTTTGATTTAGTGGTCAATAAAATTAATAAAAAATATGAAAAATTAGGGTTCAAATTTTTGAAAAGACAAAAAATCTATGTGATTTTTTCTCATCTGGACAGATAATTACGGCCACTAGATACTTCATATTATTACTAAAGTACAATCTACCTAAGTTTTGGTGAACAGAGTAATTCCTTACATGTGTTAGTGGAATAGCAAGTATGTGCTAGCCCGGTACCCAGTGAATAGTCGAGGTGGTCCAGCAGGTACCTGCATGCTCGATATTTGTGCTAGCAAACAATAGAATATATTTAGTAAAATAAGTTAAGGTGCGGGTAAGCTGGCTGATGGACATAACATATACCTGGTGAAATTGTTGAGACTATCTAATACGTACGTTTTGACCAAAAAATTTGCAGGTAAACTTTATGGCTGAAAGAAAGATGAGAAAAAGAAAAAGGACAAAAAAAAAAAAAACTCCATGCATATAAGAATTTGGCCTACTGATTGATGAGATGAATTTAAAAAATGAAAAATTAGGGTTCAAATTCTGATATAGCCAAAAAATGGTTATGTGATTTTTTATTTGTCTAAATCTTGATGAACAGAATTACTTGACTACTTATATTTAGGGATATAACGGGTACGTGCTAGCTTCGTACCTGCTAATAGATAGCAATAGATACGCGCAAGCCTCGTACCGGGGGACAATAGCATATATCCAGTGAAATAATCAAGATGCATGCAAGTTAGCTTGATGCACAATAACAAATACCTGATGAAATAACCGAGCTGGTACGTTTGCCCAATACTTGTGCTGGTAGATAGTATGAAATAGTCGAGGTGCAAGTAAACTAGCTCGAACACCCGTTAAATCCTGCAGACAAATCTTTAACGGTCAATAGTGCTTACTTTGGCGGGAGATAACTGTTGTTTAGGTGTGAACTGAATTTTGATTTTGGTGGGGTCACTCTTTATGGAATTTAATTTATGATAACCTTTCGGTGTTCATATTTTTTGGAGTATAGATTTCTCTATAGCCTATAAAAACCCATCCACACTCATTTGTCATTACTCTACACATCTTCTCTTATTCATAGACACCAAAGTCATCAAATTTTGCTACTTTGAAAATTCAGTTTCTTGCTATTAGAAAATAATTCATCTTTCTGAAGTTTTGACGATTTCTTGTGTCATTTTGAGGCATTTTAGATTGTGGGGCTTTAAATTTTCACTAGAATTAACTTCCTTTACCAATTTCCAAGAGTTTTATTTAGGGACTAGGTGGGGTTTTGGCTAGAATATAAAGTTCTAAACTTCTTTTCCAAGAAAATGATTTTCTTGCTCCAGGGGAGCATTTTATCAAAATTTATCACAATTCTTGAATTCAGTGTAGCTAAAAGTTTTTATTTTTGGATCTTTTTGATTTTCAATAGGTATAGAGGCACTTAGTTGTCTTTGAGCCGAGGGCGGAAACAACCTCTCTACCGTCACAAGGTAGGGTAAGGTTTACGTATACACTACCTTCCCCAAACTCCACGGGTGGGATTACACTGGGTTTGTTATTGTTGTTGTTGTTGTACAAAGGCACTTAGTTAAGTGACATTATTTCTGAATCTTTTCTATAGCTAGTTTTGGATATTTTCTTGATTTGGACTTGAGAAATTACTTAATGGAAGGAACATCATTACCTCCGGGATTTCGATTTCATCCAACTGATGAGGAATTGGTTGGATATTACCTGAAAAGGAAAACTGATGGACTTGAAATTGAATTGGAAGTCATTCCAGTAATAGACTTGTATAAATTTGATCCATGGGAACTTCCAGGTATACATTCTTGATAAGCATTTGGTCTTATCAGTTTACGCGTATAATAAAAAGGATTTAACTTATATACACTGACAGTGTAAAGAATTTCTACACAATCATTGTAATTTAACATGTTGTAATTGGTAACCTGCCTATTTCTTGTTACAAATCTCTCTTCTTTATGGATTAATACTTGTAGTTATCTTTTATGTGATCTGAACGAGTAAAATTCTTTTAAGTTATTACTGTATAGAAGTTAAATTCTAATAAAAATGTTAACTCAGCATTGAGATAGAATGTGTTGAACAAATGATATCTTAGTAGACATGTCATGTTTTCATGTATTTTTTCTCATTTGATTGGTTTTATTGGTGGGGTGAAAAGCTAATAAATATGCTTTTTTGCAGCTTGATGATACTTTTGAACTGAAAATGTACTGAAAGTTGTTGCTTTATTGTCTAAATCAAAAGATGGAGTGTTCTGTGGGACATCTCTTTTTTCATATTTGAAAGTTAATTATTGTTTAGTCTTTAAACCCTGACAACATATTAGAAGATGAAAAGCATGTCTAAAGCATTAGAAGTTTCTCAATATAATTGGTTCATGATTTGCTTACCTGAAATGGAAACTTAAGGATTCTGACATCTTGCAAAGGCAGATTTAGGATGGGTTCAGAATTTAATATTTGGTGAAATTTTAGTGTTTTTTCACATTTATGTTTGTGTTTTGTGTCGAAAATATTGTGTTCAGTTGAACCAACAGAATATAGGCTCTATCGGCCTCTGAATCTTGTCCTAAAAAATGCAGAGAAATCGTTCCTGCCAAAGCGCGACATGGAATGGTTCTTCTTCTGCCCTCGGGATAAGAAGTACCCGAATGGCTCGCGAACCAATCGAGCCACTAAGTCCGGATACTGGAAAGCGACAGGGAAAGACAGAAAAGTTGTCTGTCATCAGCCTGCAGTTGTTGGATACCGAAAGACACTAGTCTTCTATCGTGGAAGAGCTCCTCTTGGCGATAGAACGGATTGGGTAATGCACGAGTATCGCCTCTGTGATGATGTTTCTCAAGGCACTCCAAATTTCCAGGTTGATTCAACTAACTCAGTGTTCCTTCTTTAATTTAGCAAAATGCATGATTTCAAGAACTTGATAATATTCTGCTATGTTGAATATGTTTAGGGGCCTTTCGCTCTTTGTCGTATCATCAAAAGAAACGATGCATCACTTAAGACAAGTGACACTTCAATAGCAGTCTCAAATGAACCTGTTGTTCTTACTGCTGAGACGCCTACTCAAACGACATATATGTGCAACGATAGCAACTATTCGACTCCTATTACTTCTCCTTATGAGGGGACTAATGCGACAAACTTTTGGATGTCACATGATATGATTCTTGATTCTTCAAAGGTATTGAGATTGGTATTTTTTCCTATGTACTACTGTCTGGTTTTTTCTTTGAACTTCGTATTGATTTTGTTGGCTGCATTGTAGGAATGTCCTCAAGGACAGAGTACTCGTGGAGACTATCCGAACTATGACTTTCCAAACATGACATTAACACAACCAAATGATCGATTGGAGTTCACCTCGAGTTCATCTTTCCCGAGTTTTAGAGGGGAAGTTGAACTTTCTGGCGATCTCAGTAGCTATGGTTGTGTATCTCCTTACTCGGTTCATGGAAACTACACGGGATTCTATGGCAACGACGATATGTCCTATGAAGGTTATTATTATGACCAAGCCAACTCATTCATAAAATCCAAATCTTTTCTGACAAATGAAAAGGGAAAAACTAATGTAGTCTTCTCTGTCTTTACTGCAGGATATGAAGGTTGGAATCAAGCTAATATGGGAGATTTTAATGGTTTATGGTCGCACAAAGATAATTTTCAGTAATTTGATGAAAACATCTATAAGGAAAAGCTCAATGCAACTCAGTTTGCTTTAATAAACTCTATTGTTATCTGAGACAACAGATTTTTATGTTTGTCTCAGAGCCATTCGATTACAGCACGTCGAGTTTAGTTCCCAAGTTCAATCCTAGTAGCTAGGATGTTTTAGTACATTGTTGTCATATTAAGTATGAGATACCTAGTTTTGATCCTTTTTAATGATCACATTAAGAAATGGTCTTAGTTTGTAGCTGATTTCTGGTTCTGATTTGTATCACCCTTATGTTTCTGATACTTTCTATTTAAGCATTACAAGCACCAAATGTAGCCAAAATGTTGTGAACTATATGATGAACCAATGGCTTTACCAACTTTAAACAGTTCAAAATATCATAACGATATTCTTGCATAAATGGTAGAACAACTTTACAAGGTTGAAATGAACATGTTATAATGTTGCAGGACTTGGTTTATAACTTCTATGATTCATCAGTAAAGCTATTGAACTTTTTAAGAAAATGTATATTGGTCTAACTCAATGTTAGACCACACAAATGGGAACCTAATATCAGATAAACCAAGAATTAAGATAGGTTTGACTCCAAGTTAAAAAAATGAATCTTGGACATAACTCAACTTTAAAAGCTAGCTCAAGAGGTGACAATTACTTAGAATGACAACACGTCGAGACTCAAAACCTCTCTGTATGGCCAAGACCGGACATTTGGAGCGTATACATCATAACATGGGGCCAGTATAAGCGACAACAAGAATTTGGTTCTTTTTACAAACTTGATGTTGATAAATCTACGGATCTTTTTAAGGACCTTCTTGAACTGCTTCCTTTAAGAACCAAAATATGTGCCAAAGTAACAGATGCTAAGTTTACTTCTGATACTTCGGGTCTAACCCAACTTCAAAAGCTAGCCTATGTTATCAAAAAATTTCTATTACCTTGAGAAACAAAAGCCTAAAGTAACTCAGAAGCAATGCCTAAAGAATCTGCACCCATAATCTCAAATGTACAATTTCCCAATCAGCCTCTGCCTTTAACACATCAGATATGCTGCAGTAATATTTTTCTTGCCTATATAACACATCAGAATCCTTGCATGGAATCAAGGTAACTTAACACACATTGTAGTTCAACGTACCAATCAAGAAACATGCAAAAACAATGTAAAAGAATTGTTCTCTGACCCTTTTTCTGAGAGAATCAACAGTTGCTGTTCTCTTTGAACACAATGTCAACAAAATGTTCTCCTATCTTTTTGTTCCTTCGGTGAGAAAATGACTAAACAAGTGACACTAATATAAGCTTTAGAAAAGTGTAACTAAAAGCTCAAAATCCATTATCTCTAAAAGAAAAAAAAGAGAGAGAATAAATACTGCATAATTTGCTGATTGTTCTATGCAAATATTCCTCCGAGTTTAATAATGTAAAAGAATTTTTACACGGTTAGACTACCTAAATGATAACAACATGTAAATATCCATAGAAAGCAAGGTTGTGGACCGGAAAATTCAGGGGCGGATTTAGGGGGGCGAAAGGGGGTTCACCTGAACCTCCTTCACCGGAAAATTACATTGTATATATAAGGCAAAATCTGTTTCGCACATTTATATATTATATTTTGAATCTCCTTGGCACAGGCCAAAAGCATAGCTTAGTGGTCAAGAGGGTTCAAAATCTTTGTGAGGTTAGTACTTCAAATACTGTTGGCCACAAACTGTTCTAATTTTTAATTTTTTTCATTTTTGAACCAACTTAACAAAAATTCTGCCTCCGCCAAATAAGATAAGTTATTTGTTACGACAATTTAAAATATACCAATGTGTAAAAATCTATATACTGTAATACATTCCATATTCCTCCCTCCCACCAGTGGCGGAGCCACATTGAACCAAGGGGTGTCGCGACACCCCTTTGCCTGCAAATTATACTATTTTGTTAGATAATTTTTTTTTATTTTATGTATATTTATTATACGTTACTCCTCTTGACTTTTTGATATATCTGATTATTTATATTTTGACACCCTTAATGAAAATTCCGAATCCGCCACTACCTCCCACCCTCTATTATTAGTCAGCGATAACTACAGGTAACTTTGCCCATAAAATGTAGGACTACTGGTCTAGAAATACGATAGAATACTTATTACAACAAGTTAAAATATGCTGACGCCCGTGTATATCATAAATTAATTTCATATTCCTTCTTCCCACCCCCTATTATTAGTTCAGCAATAACCCGATTGGGAGAGGAGAATCAAAATAGTGTGTGATCCTTTATCAGTGACAAATAATAGCGAAATAAGCTATATCGTCTTTATGTGCTTGTGCTTTCTTTTATTTCCTCTTTTTGGCCTGTGCTTTTTAGCTTAAAGTAATGCTCCACTTTGTCATAATTGAGAAAATAGTATTTTGATAGTGACAACTGTATTGCACAGAATGGCAAAGGTACTTATCAGCTATGTTGTTAGGACTCTTCTAAAATGTTGATGGGTGCGTGTCGGATCCTCCAAAAGTAGTCATTTTGGAGGATCCGACACGGATGCGACAGTTATTTTGGAGAGTCCGCATAACATAGCTTAGCAAGCTGAAAATGTAGCAATCCTAGAAAACAGAGTGACAAATTCAAATTTTAAAGACTAGAGGAAACAAAGTGACAAATTTAAAATATAAACATTGTAAGTTCTGAGTTGAGAGAGTCGTGATTTTGAATATATGTTTGATTATATTTTCTTTTATAAATGTTGTATTCGGGTCAGCTTGTGCACATCTCGACTAATTCCATGGAATACTGCTATCTGCCACTATCACAGATACCGAATAACTCTATCCATCAAGGCTTGAACAGATATGAAAAGATCACGTAGTATTCTTTACTCTTGTAGGATTTAAACCCGAGACCTCATGTTTCTCAACCCACTACATTAACCGCTAAAATACACGCTTGAGTGCTTTATTTATATTTGTCTTTTTGCACACAGAAATAAGGTTCGACTTGAAATACTAGATTGCATTGAACGCGCAAACCCATTTCGCCACTGTGCAAAGAGAAATCAACTCAATTAGGTCGTCCTGTTATAGTATTGTTGTTGAGGATTTTGCAATGAATTTGTAAAATATAAATAATTATTAGGCTGATAACAGTGCGAATGATAAAGGTTTAAGATTTAAGAAAGAAACAAGATTAAATTCTGCTTTATTTTATTCAAATTGAATAGGCTTTTTAGTTAAGTTGGAAATGATGTTATGTACCGGTCAAACATACAACAAATAAATTAGTCGATATTTAACTAACCCTTCTCCGCTAAATCATCATTGGATAATGTATAATCCTTAATTGTTGACTTTCTCACATTTGGCTAAATTATCAAGATTGACAAATGAAGACAAATTCAAACTTAGCCTTGTGACAATTGAAATATATAAAACTTCTTTTCACTTCTCCTAAAAGAAGAGGAAACAAACATAAACTGTTACCTTCTTATCCTACTAGGTAACATATCGGTTAAGCCCGGATGATTCGGGTAACAAGTAACAAGCCCACTGGGCAACACAACAACAACAACAACAACCCAGTATAATCCCACTAGTGGGGTCTGGGGAGGGTAGTGTGTACGCAGACCTTACCCCTACCCTGGGGTAGAGAGGCTGTTTCCAAATGACCCTCGGCATCCTTCCCTCCAAGAACTCCCCACCTTGCTCTTGGGGTGACTCGAACTCACAACCTCTTGGTTGGAAGTGGAGGGTGCTTACCATCAGAGCAACACCCGAACTAGAAATGCTACGGCCCGTCTTAAAACGGCTTCGAACCGCCAAACTTTGCGTACAAGTCATAAATCACGATACGAACCTATTCCAAAGGCTCAAAAATCCCAAACGGATATCGATAATACAAAAATTCACTTCAAACAGAGCTATGAGGCTTGAAGACGATGGCACATGTAGCTAGAAGACCACGAAAAATAAGTCCCCCAGTTATCCATGTCATATTAGTTTTACATGAATTTTTCTCCTATATGGGAGCACAACTCAAAACACTTCAATACCCGAAAATGAGGCTTAAAACATAAGATTTACTCGAGAAACTTCTGTTTCACACTATACAGGTAAAAACATATCTGGACCTTAGTCACCCTATAAGCAGAACACCAAATATGGTGCTAGTTCGTCGATGTCAAAGAGTTCATTTAACTTTCACATGTACGATCAACACCATTTTGGTGAAGCACGCGAGGCAAGAAATGAACATTTTCATTTACACGGAGGAGAAGTTACTTTTAATTCTACAGCAAAATATTCAACATGGTACACAATGAATTTGATGCAAGGTGGCAAAGCATAAGATATTTTTTCCATTTGAATGTTGAACGTCTGACTCAAAATCGGCCTGCCCGAATATCTCTGTCAATGTGATCTGCATTAAGGGTTCCTGGAAGTTCTCGAAAATCTTCATTGAATACAGAATACGCACTGCAAAGAACGAGAAGAATATTTGAGGGTAACTATATTTAGAAAAAATGACATACTACTATTTTTATGTGCTTTAGTAGTTGGACGATAGAACTCTAGAAAACAAAAACAAGACCACCAGATAATGTAGGTATGCCAATACTCGGATGGAGAAGCTTGGAGGGTGGTGGTTTAAGGAAAAGTGTAGACTATCAAATGAGGAACTAACAGATCTTAAAGAAGGTAAGGCTACAGCATTAAATGATCCGAACAGAAATTGTACTGAGACAAATTTATAAGGCAGTAAATGTGTATCTTAGTGGATCCAACGAAATCCATCTTCTCAGCACAGATTAATCAATTTCCTAATTTTTGTTCAATTTGCTATTTTTCTAAAATAGATTGAAGTTGCTAAGATTTTTGGAACATTTAGAGTTAAGGAAGATCAAGTAAGCTATGTTGGCTAAACTGTTCTCTTAAAATTTAACCCCACAATATCCATGTAAGTCCCGAGTTGCTTATTTCATTCACAATACAGAAAAGAATACCAACTTAAAATTTTGAAGGTAAACAGAAGGAACAAAAGACATTTGTATCTTAAGGTTCATATTTCCACAAAATCACGTACCTAAGTTCTCCCTGCTGCCGGTGTCCAAGATTATAAAAAATAAGGCCAAACCCAGTTGCCAATAACTGCATCAAGTTACGAAAAGAATTATTAGTACTACTGTGTTCTTTTTCCAAAACCATACAGAAATTCTTCTCTGTGTATCGAATATGTTTAATCATTTTTAACTCCTTGTATACTAAATACTGAATAAAGTTTGGGCAATTCCAAAGCTGGTATCATGGTAACATAAGCAGCAATAAATAGCATAATTAATGTGTCATTATCTTCCACGCAAACTTAAGTGCTTATCGAGGAATAGAAGTATCAGTTTCCGCAAAATGTCATTAGTTTTCTCCACTTGAATCACTTTTTAAAAAGCACAAAGAAGCCAGCATTATACGACAGAATTCGCAAAATGACAGTTCAGTCTGCTGAAAGCTGACAGAGACACAGGAAGCGACTCATAATAAGCTAACAGTAAGTCTGAGGCTTTCTTTTCTATTTTAATTTGGTAAACCCCATCCTGAAAACCCCCTACCCCAAGATGCTAACAGTGGCTTTTTCCACTGCCCTGCCCCCCTTTGTGACAAAAAAGGATCTGCCCCAATCAATATTTGTTATATAATCCTTCTTTCTATCTAACCATATAGAGCCCAAGGTATGCCCATACCATATGTACATTCAGTCTACATTTTGGGATATTGTTCCGAAAAAATTACTGAGTCATAGCACAAATAGATCTGCCATATATATCACAGCAAATGACTGACAAAATAGATGAACTTACAAATAAAGGTGCAACTTCATATCTTCGCGCAATAGATGCCAGAATAAACCAAGTCAAGATAATAACCCAAACCTTTGGACTGATGGAGAAAATTACCATCAACAGCATATCTACAAACAAGTAAAAAGGGAACGGAACAGGTGAAGAGGAATGAGAAGATAGTTTTATGTTAACAATAAGAAATGTGAAAATAACTAGTCAGAGCATCACCTGGAAGTTTCAGTTTATCACGTAGTATATAAAAAATCTTCCTCTTCCACCTACTAGTTGATGGGGGTAACTGAAACCTCTGTTTATAGAAATGGGAACAATAATTTAAATAATTGCAAAATGAAAAAATGAATTAAAACAAAAGTATGCACATGGGAGCTGGATTCAAGTTTCAAAACAGACAACTGAATTTCCTATACATTTGTGGCATTTATTTACTACTCACCAGTTCATCATCATCGTCATCCTCAAATTCATCCCGAAAATGTTTAGGGGGTGGCTTTGGTTTGACAGCAACTATCAGAGAATCTACAAATTAATGAATTTCAACTTGTTATAATAGAGAAAGAAGTTTCATTTTTTTTGGTAAGAAGTTTCATTAATTATGATCATGTAGAATAATGATGAAAATGTGGAAGTGTAACGTCTTTTTTTCCTTTGTTCTTTAAAAGGGAAAGTGCAACATCATCCAGGGCCAAACATCATGCAAACTTTTTCATGATTGTGTGCAAAGTAGCCAAGACAAAGACTTATACCATTAGCACTTTTAAACCTTTTTTCTATAGCCGAGAATCTCAGAGGTAAGTGGTGCACGGTTCACGGCAGATAATGGGCCCACCCTCTACCCTATTCCAGTAAAGCACCAGGCTTTTGTCTTCAGTAGGGTTTAAACCCGTAACATGAACCTAACCCACAAATCAAGCACTCTTAACACTACTAACCTCAAATACAGATTTCGTTGTTGGATCAAGATTTTCAGAAGTGCCACCAGATGCAGATTCAGAAGTGGACATAACCTTTGAACTAGTCTACTTTCTACCGCTTCTTAGGAAGTGCATAAAACCGAGTTGTTTCTCTTTGGGCTAGCAATGCTATATCATTACATTGGCAGAATCTAAAAATCCATAGGTTGGAGAAAATATATGATACATACGATCTATTACTGGCACAGTATGAAGCCTACAAGGAAGGTTGGGGCAATGAGGAGCCAGACGAGTATCCGCAAACTCATTACCCCAACGACTACCTTTATGACTGATCTGACCTTATAAAAGATACAAACTAATTTTGTTGCATATTGAAAACGCACCAAAAGTGAGCCACCAATAAGAAAGCTAAGGAACATAGTGAGCAACCAACTAAAAACACAGCATCCAAAACTGTGAATGGGAGATTCAGACAGAAACGTAGCATGAAGCAGCCCAAGATACCAGTCAAAATCATGTAAGCAGAGTCGATATGCAACAAAAAGCGACAGTTCATTAGAATAGTTTGCATACTTATACATGTGTGCATTTCCTTACTCATTCCAGCCGCAAGAAGAAAAAAGAGATCAAAGATCATGATACCTCTATATCACACATACATAAAGTCCTCCTACAAATAGTTATTACAGCATATGGATGCAAAATGATTATATCAAAATTTGATAATCAATAAAGTCGAAGAAAATTGGACCTCCGTTGTTGAGTTGGATTGCTAGGTCATCTCCATTTTCATTGTCATGCAATACATGTCCTCGTAATACAAGTCTTAAATTTTCAATAGGCATATGTCGATTCCCAGCAATCATCTTTCTCAATTCATGTACCTGGATCCACAGAAAATGTCAAAGCACATTCAAAGCAACTCCATGGCTTTAAAATATACACATCTAAAATGACAGCCAACAAGACAGGTCTAGACTATATCTTTTAGTGCATTCCTACAAGTTTTTAAAATATGATTAGGGGAAAAAAACAATATCTTCTAATGCGTTTGTTTGAGTTTTTGCAAAAACTCAAAAATTTGCCACCTTAGATATCAGCAATTTTTGCAATTCTAGATTCCAAATTCTTCTCTATGCAGAGTCTCCAACTCTCCATAAACAGTTCTAGTTTATTGCTACTGTCACATGCCAAATCAGAAATAGCTTATTAGAAGTTAGAACTCATTTTAAATTAAAAACAATTGCTTATCAGAATACTACTGGGATCACTTGACATCTATGAAGGTTCTAACTCAAAAACCGACCTAGAATTACTCTAGAGTTTTTCTTGACCACAAGGTGGCGGCCAAGTGACTTACTGCTATTGCCGTTAGGTTAAGCTTTCTAACGTCCCACATAAATTCTCGGTTAATTTCAAAGTTATCTCATAATCAGACATTATTGTTTTCACAATGATTAGGAATCATTTTGGGGGTTTTCTGTAACTTGACCCAAGTTGTAAAGATGTAACAGGTGAAATGGGTGAGAATTTGTTTAAGATGGTCTGACCGCAAGATGCCAGGTAGGGTAACAATCAAGGACTGCGAAGGAATCTTGAAGATTCCAATGAAAATCTAGAAGAATTGTGAGTTGATGCCAGAAGTTATGCAAGCAGGTAGGAAAATCTTTAAGGCGAATCTGTTGACAGAGATGTGCATTGTGATCGAGGACCGTAGGGACACGTGTCTAACAGAGTCTAATTCAAATTCTGGATGCAAACACTCCACACGGGCCACTTCATGCACGCCCAGGCTGGCTCAACTATGGATATGAGAAGGGCAATTAATTTGGGCCAGGGCTAGTGTGGGAGGTCGGTTCAGTCCTGATTGACTAGGTATAGTACATACCACAGCTGCCAGAGTTAATATTTACTTTTTAACACCCCTTTGAGTTCAATAATTTTGACATGAAGTTCAAATCACTATCTTGCGACCTTTCTCCTACCAACTATCAGAGCATTTACTAAGAAAACTTTGTCTGCACTACACTCCATCCCAAACTTCATAATTTGTACATTTTTAACAACCGTGGTTTCCGGGCCACATATTAACACAAAAAGTCTCCACCTTTCTGAAAAAGCTTACTCATTGGAAAATTGATAAACAAACATGCATTCCTTAATGTGCCTTGAAATAGAAACATCAATACATCAATCCATTACATTCAATCAAAGTCTATTTCATTCTGGTACTTAATATTTTGTCTTTTGAAGCAAAATCACGAATTCTCTATATCTATTTTTATGGCGGCGATGTACGGAACAGCTTGCGTGCACCTCGATTATTCCTCCGAATACCTGCTACCTCCCACCAGCACAGGTTCATAGTACTTTCTACCAGCACCACTACCACGTAACTCTCGAGTAACTTTGACCATTGAGGATTAAGCAGGACGAAATCACCTAAGGTCTTTTTTGTCTCAGCTGGATTTGAACCCGAGTCCCCATTGTTTTCCTCCAACTTCATTGACCATTACGCCACATGCTTGGATATACAAATACCTCAATTCAACTAGTAGACATCGTCTATATGTATCCTTTATTTCTTCAATTGTATTGTTGTGACCTTAGCTAAGCATGCATCAAATACTAGATTTAAAAAAAAAAGTCAAGTATCAACTGTACGATTAGAATTGAAATAAAACCTAGTTTTTTCTCAGTATAATTTGCATGAATTTCGAGAATACTTAAAGTACCTTAACAGAAGATGGGACATTAAGGCGACAAGGCGGAGAAGGACCGATAATTTTCAGGAAGATTTCCACCGTCTTCTTATGATCCTCCGGTTTGTTGCTGAAATCTCGATCAATTTCACCCATGGCGCCGTAACAAAACCTAATTCAATTGCAAAAATCTGAGGTTTTAGATAGTGTGATGCTATGCATACGATCACCGGCACCGGAAATTCGATCTCCGGTCAAAACTCCGAACTGTTTACTGGGCGGCTTTGTAAAAGTTCACTTTTATGATTATTCAATACGAAGTTGAAACGAAAATTTGGGGAACAATGTATTTATCGACGTGGATTAAGGATTATTTTTATAAATCGAAATTCAATTTTCTGAGTGGCATAGCGATTTTGATCCCTTGGTAAATTCTAGTTTTTGACTTTTTGTTAGTGATTTATGATTAAGAATATTTAATTTTTAATTAATTAAAACGTGTAATTTTCCGTGGGCTGATGAGTACAAATCATTGTAGATTAGGGTGTGTCCCATTTTCACCGTTTAGTTGCACAAAATAATTTGAAAAATATTTTTCTAGATATCAAATTACATTTTCCTAAAATTAGAAAAAAATGACTTCCTAGAAAAAGTTAATAAAATATTTTTCAAAAACTCTTTATACCCTCACATCTAACCCCAACCCTTCTAACTTCAATTTATTATTTTTTTTAGTTTTTTATGCCACCCACCGTCACCCCCCC
>AWOL01S0002481.1:25781-44677 GCA_000715115.1 Nicotiana otophora | reverse complement strand
CCCCCCCCACAAATTATTGAGATATCCCCGAGAATCAGGTGGTGCATAGCTTGAAATTCGGTGGATAATAGGCTTTTCCCTCTATCTTTTTCCACTTAAATACCACGTTTTTTGTCCGCCATAGACTTGCAATCATATTGAAAAATATGAGGAGCTGATATATTGTCCGGATTCTTCAAAAATGCCGCGGGATGTGTGTCTGATCTTCCAAAAGTAGTACATTTTTGGAGGATTCGACACGGGTGCAACAACATTTTTTGAGAGTCTGAGCAACATACGGAGCTCACTTGGAAACCATGATAAAAAAGAAAACAGGAAACCATGAATATGAAAGAGTTCAACTTGTATGCATGGACAATGTGAAATAACTTTTACACTATCATATTACCTAAAACACGATCGCAAGTAATCATCCTCAAAAAATGGGATTAATGATCTAGAAAATAAGGTAGATTAATGGAAACTACTACATTGATAGTGTAAAAATCTTACACTTTCAGCATATATAGGTTAAATAATAGAGGATGCTATTAATAGAATGCAAATGTGAAGTTGTAAATGCATTCTAACAGAGGTTAGTCTTAAATCATACAGCACAAACAAATCCATTTACATTGTTTGAAATGACTTGCATTTAGAGTTATTCTTAATCTGGAGATAGAAATTGACCTTCAAACATGAATGTTTTTCAGGATCATCTTGGAGAAGTAGTGTTTGTGGATCTACCAGAAACTGGTGCTGCTGTTTCACAAGGAAGCAGTTTTGGTGCTGTTGAAAGTGTGAAAGCTACCAGTGACATTAACTGTCCAATCTCGGGCGAGATCATTGAGGTCAACACAAAGCTCACTGAAACACCTGGTTTGGTAAAATATTACTCCAACTATTTCTTGTTTTCTTTCCTTCATTCTCCGTGTGACCTATAGGTCACGGGTTCGAGATGTGGAAGCAGCCACTAATACTTGCATTAGGGTAGACTGTCTATATCACACCCCTTGAGGTGTGGCCCTTCCCTAACCCTGTGTGAATGCAGTATGCTTTGTGCAGCGGGCTGCCCTTGCATTAGGGTAGACTGTCTATATCATACCCTTGGGGTGTGGCCCTTCACTGACCCCCTGTGTGAATGCAGGATGCTTTGTGCACCGGGCTGCCTTTTTTTTCGTTCATTCTCTTCTTGTTGAAATGACAATGTCGTTCTCCTAATGACTTTTTTCGATGTTTTCTTGATCACCTTTTTGCAATCAAGGTTAACTCGAGTCCATATGAAGACGGGTGGATGATTAAAGTGAAGCCGAGCAGTCCATCCGAGCTAGAATCTTTGATGGGGTCCAAAGAGTACACAAAATTCTGTGAAGAAGAGGATAGTCACTAAAACTTGAAGGTGTTTTGTTTATTCAACTTGGACTAACTTTGCCTGGTTAAGGCTGATACTGTGATGAAACTTCCTGTCACTTGTTAAAATTCTACAAAAATCAAAATAACATCCACTTTTCTGGTGTTTTCCTTGCCTTACGCAGAGTTGTGATGTAGTTTTTGGTTATTAAGATCATCTTGCTCTCTGATTTTTCACCTTCCAATTCTTTCTACGTAGTAATTTTCGCCATGTTAAAGTTGGTAAACAAAAGACTTGCCGCTTAATTATATTACACATAAGTCTTGACAAGAAGAGTAGCCTTGGCATAACTGGTAAAGTTGTTGTCATGTGACCAGTAGGTCACGCATTCGAGCCGTGGAAATAGCCTCTAGCAGAAATGCAGGATAAGGCTGCATACAATAGACCCTTGTGGTTCGTACCTTCTCCGTACCCCGCGCATGGAGGGAGCTTAGTGCACCGGGATGCCCTATAAGTCATAACCAACTTGAATTTTGTCCTTATATTTGATAATTCCCTTAACACTTCTACTTGTTACTGGTATACTTCTTCCTTAGGGAGAACTATTCACTTGTTATAGTCTTCCAAAGTTGGACGATAACCATGTAATCTGAAGGGGGTAATTAACTTGAATAATACAAACAAATTGAAGATTTATAGCTAATAGACATACAAACAGGTCAAATGCCCTAGAACAACACAAGGAAAACATGGTACACAAGTGAAATGAATCTTTTTTTCTTTTGATAATGGTGGTGTGTCCTGAAATGAGCTTAACTGGAGTTACATTGTCGGTCAGGATTCATATATCCGACCCCAACTTGTTTGGGATTGAGGCGTAATTTTTGTTGTTGATAAATGTGGCATCAACGAGCCTGTGAGCACCTGACTATTCCATCGAGTACCACCAATGAAATGGATTTATATGTAGACAAGAATGTGGTTTAGGCTCAACATGAAATAGAGAAAGATGCAATGATTATTGACATGATGTTGAGAGCTTCTTGAGTCTTGCAAGACAATTATCAGTAGGACTAGGAATCGGTAGATACTCCACCCTTATTTCTGGATTAAGCCGCTCAAGCCTGCGCAGAACAAATTCAAGCCAATTATGCCTAATTCTTAACTCAATTATATCATGTGGAGTTGCAGAACTCAATGTGTTTATAATGTTAATACCTATAGTAAAGAAGAAAATAGTGAAGAAATACTGAAACTTCAAGCCTAGCCAACTCTGCTCCGGGGCACAACCGGGGGCCTGCTCCAAAGGGAAGAAAGGCGCTAAATGGCTTTGTCTCATGATCCTGTTAAGAATCAAATGTGTAACTTCCTTAGCCATAAAACTTAGTATATCATGTAACCATGACCAAATCTTGGCTTTATCATCCATCTTAGGATGAGTATAAAATGGCAGCCTGGTGCACTAAGCTCCCGCTATGCGTGGGGTCCGAGGAAGAGCCGGACCACAAGGGTCTATTGTACGCAGTCTTACCCTGCATTTCTGCAAGAGACTGTTTCCAGAGCTCGAACCCATGACCTCCTGGTCACATGGCAGCATATTAGGATGAGTATAACAAGTGGAGAACTCACTCTAAAACCAGTAACAAAGAGAAGTGATACTTACATCCCATCTTGAAGGATTAAACTCTTTGGGGTTCACATAATTGTTAGGATCCAAATGAACTTGCCTAATCCAAGTCAATACCTTCCATCCTTTCGGTATGGTGTACCCTACAAAATTTACATAAAGACATCTTATTTGCTCAAAATTTGCCAAAGGAAGGTGAACAAGAGAAGAAAAGATGAAGTTTACCATTCATGTTGAAGGTCCTTTCGCGTTTCTATAAATCGCTAAGGTGATATTAGAACAACGTAGCGTTTCATCAATCACCTTGAATATAAACACAATCTATGTCAAAATTCTTGAACTTTAAAAGGTCTCTTATGAGTTATGACTTGCTTGCATTTTCGTACGAGTAGATTATTTACCTTGGTTAGATATTGCATCTGTCTAATCTCGTCGTAGCTTAGATTTTTATCAGAATGCAGCCTTCTCTTAACAATTTCCTGTTGTTCCTCCTGAAAACATAGAATTTCTCAGCATCACTTAACTAGTCAAACATTAATAAGGTTCATATACCTGCATCTCAAATAAGATTACTTGTTATTACCTTAGCTTTTTGTAAGAATTCAGGATGTTGTTCTAAGTACATAATTGCCCATGCTGTAGTATGAGCAGTAGTTTCATGACCTGCAAATGCATACACAATTAACAAGTCGATGATCTCCTCATCGCTTAATCTTTTGCCTTCCTCGTCTTCAATGCACATAATCAAATCCACCATATTGCACTTTGCTCTTGATTTATCCCTCATATTCATGACCTTCCTTTCGTCAATTACTGATTGAAATATCTTCGCTAGGTTTGCTCTAGCCTAGTGCCACAACAACAGAAATCAGCTTTAACCAGTGGCAGACCCACCTTCGCTGGAAAAATACATTG
Organism: Nicotiana otophora; assembly: GCA_000715115.1. Lineage (NCBI taxonomy): Eukaryota > Viridiplantae > Streptophyta > Magnoliopsida > Solanales > Solanaceae > Nicotiana > Nicotiana otophora. The sequence continues at coordinate 40,805 of AWOL01S0002481.1, read as the reverse complement.
ATAAAAAGAAAATTTTATATGTATATATACTATGTGTTGACTCCCCTTAATTTTTTGGTATGTTTACTTTTATATATTTTGACACCCCTTCATAAAAATTCTGGCTCCGCCACTGGGTTTAACCTCTTAAAATTTCATAGGAGTGCAGTTTTCCCTTTTCTCTAACAGGGGAAGTGCAGGGGCAAATGTTTATTCTTCGACTTAGGGTGTTTGGTATGATGGAAGTCATTTTCTGAAATATGGCTTATTTTCCGGTGTCCTGGAAAATGAAAAATATTTTTCGGAAAAATATATAAGTATTTATTAAAGATTGATAATATTATTACCAAACCGGATAATGTTCTGATGAAATTCTTAAGTATTAAAGATTGATATTAATGTCTAAATGCATGATGGTTAGAACACTAATATGAAGTTACGAGTTGAGATAGTTGTAAAGGAAAATGACTTCCGTCCAAAAGTGATAACAAGATCTGCTTACTCCCTCCTTTAACAAGAATCAAGATCGTGATGACAAGTGATCTTTTACTGGACCTCGATCAGCTTAAACTTGAAACTGACTCAAAAGTAAATAGATCCTGACTTACTTTCTGAAAATATTTTTTTTTATATATATATCAAACACACCCTCAAACTCTATACATTATATATTGTGAACTTTCAAAAACTATATATCGATACTAAAGTACTCACCCATTGTCACATATGATTAGTGGATGCGGTGGTACTTTGCACCTACTGACTTAAAATTTTGTTTCCGCCTCTAGTAAAGGGTGTATAAAAATGGGAGATAGATCTAACCTTGAATGCCTTATGATAAGCAAATCCAGGGAGATTGATAGGTAGAGCCATAAAACCATGTGAATAAATTTTGTACACTTTTTCCACCATATCTAACCATTTGGGATCAATTTCAGTACCCATCATAATTCTTATAATCACTTCAAATATAGCTTTCTTCGTTTTACTTACAAACTCAACTGGTTTTTCTCCTATTTCAGCCCATTCTTCAAAAGAACTCTTCACAACTTCCTCAATTAGACCAAGATACAATGACAATGCCTGTTGACCGTTAATTGGAGCTGTTGTTATTCGACGAAGACGCTTGTGTTCTTGATTTGTAATTCCATGTAATGCTTTCTTTCCAATTAGATTTAACACTGATTCAGGCCAACCCAATTCAAAGTTTTCATCATCCATCAAGATTTTCCTGCATATTTCTGGTTTTGTGACAATGATGCTTGGCATTCCAAACATAAATGCCTTGTACATTCCTCCTTCTCCATACCTTCATTATATTTCATATTTTTGACCAAATAATAAAGATTGTTAGATTGCTATTACTAAAGAAATCAAATCAATCTAGTTAAGCCAATAGCAAAAAGAAAGGAAGAAAGAAAGTGAGAAACGGAGCAACCGTAAAGTTGTTTCCGTGTGACATATAGGTCACAGATTCGAGCCGTGAAAGCAGCCGCTAATGCTTGCATTAGGATAGGTTGTCTACATCACACCGGATTCCTTCGTGAACGCAGGATGCCTTGCGCACCGAACTGCCTTATATATATATATATAAAAGGAAGAAATATTCAAATTTACCCCTCTACTATGCGAAATATCCTTATTTTATCCTCCGTTATACTTTGGTTATTAGCAAATTGTTTCATATTTATCCTTAACTTGATCGATGCTATAGCGTGCACTAGATGAATTCTACATATTAAAATACTTTGAGAAAAAGTTTCAAATTTACCAATCTACTTTTGGTTGGTTTAAAATTATCCTCGTTATACGTCAAATTGGAGCTCCGTCAAGGTCAACGAAAACTACAATACGATTTGCTGACCGCAAGGATATGAAAGTACATAAATGAGGGCAAAATTAAAATACTCATATAGTAGATGATGTTTTTTTCAAAAAAATCTTTTTCCTAAAAGAAGAGGATAATTATGGTAGGAGACATACCTAGAGGTAAAGTAAGAGATAAATGAATCAGGATCACCATATTTGAAAGTAGTAAAGAAAGTGAACATATTCCCAATAAATGGCCAGCTCATGTCACCTGGAGGTATGCAGTAGTACTTGTTTGAACTAAATTTGCTAGTGTAAAACCAGTCATTTGCTCTCTTTAGCAAACCATAAATGGTAAAAATCCCAATTGCCAAAACTGTGAAAAAAATGGATCCTAAATCATACTCCATTTTCACTATTTAGGCAAATCAAGAAAGTTTTTGCATGCGAAATATTAATATGATTCAGTTGGTTTTATAAAGAGTACATCACATTCAGAGCAGTTTTCATAAATTAGACAGCAGATAATGACATTATGTTTGGACACATATATTATATTGTTTAGTATGGTGTCATCTGCCGCTTCACCAATTTTTTTATTAATTAAATGTATATATGTACACGTATATATATATGCTTGAAGAATTGATGAAAGTAATTAAAGTTTTATTTGAACCCCACAACCTCTAATCCAAACCAATGTACTAGTTCAATGGTGATACATGACAACGATCTTTGTCGTTTAATGCTACAACACCCACGTAGAGGCGAATTGAGGATTTAAATTTGATTCAATCTTTAAAGTTTTAAGCACTGGAGTCATATTTTCTTATAACTATAGTGTCCGAGCTAGTTTGTGTGCGCCTCGACTGATTCCATGACATACTTGCTACCTACCACCAAAAACATGCAGAAGCAGAGCTAGGATTTCAAATTTATGAGTTCGGAATTCTAAGCATTTGAGTTACCAAGTTTTAAATTATTAAATTATAAATAATCAACGAATTCTTCAAGACAAATACAGGTTTTGAACCAAAGCTACTGGGTTCGCCGAACCCGTAGCTAGAACATTGGCTCCGCCCCTAATAACAGGTACGAGGTAACTCTATCCACCAAAGCTTGGACGAATGGGAAGAAATCACTTAGTGATTTTTTGCCTCCACTGGGATTGACCTGAAACCTCATGGTTCTCACCCACTTCACTGTTCAATGCTACAACCAGGGGCGTATGCACCTTATACCATGCGGTGTCACGGAACGCCACTTGGTCAAAAAAATGTACTAAATATTTATAAAAAAAATAAAATATTAGGAATACGTATAGACAATGACACCGTTTGTCATTATAGTGATCTATTTATACATATTCATTTCTTCTAATTATGACACCGCTTACATAAGATCTTATGTACGCCAATGGCTACAACATGATGTAGAGGATACAAACGATCTTTGTTGTTCAATGCTACCACAAGCAGATCTAGGATTTTAATTCTATGTGTTCAATATTCAAAGTTTTTAGAATTGGATCCATTATATTTTTAAAGTTATAAGTTCATAACTACTATTTTTTGCGCCGAAAATATTGGGTTCAATTAAACCCAATAACTCTATGTTGCATCTGCCCCTGAATACTACAATACGATATAGAGACGAATCTAGTATTTAAATTTGATTAGATTTTTTAAAGTTTAAAGTACCCCGGAATTGTGAAGCCGGCTCGTACTGGCGATGCATGTGTTAGTCTTGTCCTCTCCGTCTTATATTTAATTTCATCCAATATGGAAAGGCCAAAAAAAAAAGGCGTTAGCAAAAGATTAAACGGCAACCGTAATTGACTATTTGACTTATTCTTTGACAGAATTATTATATTTTGAGTGCCGCACAGCAAACCAGTAATTTTCTTATTTGATTTGGGTCGTTTTTTTTCTAAAAATAATTAAATCAATTTTTTAAATTTCGCAAATAAATCAAACTAATTAAGTTCGATTTTTTATTAAAATTTTATAATTTTTTTAATTTTTTGTCGGTTGTTTCTTAAATAGAGACCAAGGTGGATTCATGTGTAACCAAATTTTCCTAGTCTTTTTCTTTTTTGCCACAACAAAATAAAAATTATTTGGATGGCGACACATATTTAAGGTGTGCATAAAGTCATCCAAACCTACTATTTTTTGCTCGAATCACTTTTGCATGTGTGAAATATTTTTAAATCACATTCTGAATTTGTAGAAAAGCGAAAGTTTCTCCATTTTCGAAATTCGAATCGAAAACGTTTGGTAGGTTGGTCTGTCTTATTGTGAAACTGTTTCCCATTTTGGTAAACATTGCAACAAAATATGAACTTTTGCACACTTATGAGCCATAAGTTATCTTACAATGTGCCAAGTATTGATTTTCTAATATCATCATATTCTGATCATAATAACCTTAGACCACTTTTCCTTTATAAATTTTGTCTAACCAATGAATACTCCTCTCCACATTATTTAGAACTTGATGTGCTCCTACTTCAAAATCTGTGCAACATCTAACAGACTGCTTTCACTCTTCTCCACTCATATGATTATCACATCCCAAACAAACATTAAGGGCCAACCAAACACTACAATACGTCAAGATATACTAATAATTTATGAAATTTTTAGTTGAAATTGTTTCATGTCAAAACTACCTACTCTTAGTCTGATTTTTAGCCGTAGCCAGCTCGAACCACCTCAGCCTGGTTTGCCGTTCTAGAGGACCCTGAACAAGAAGCGACAAAGATATCTTATCCAGACACTGCTAAACCACGAGAGACTGTTCATCAACAATTTTGAAAATTCAAGTAACTTTGTGACCTTAGATTAGGGTAAGGTTGTGTACAATAGACCCTTGTACTCCGATTTTTTTCGGATCTCGCGCACAACAAGAGCTTAGTCCATCGGGCTGCCCTTTAAGTAATGTCGCGACCTTCGATTTAGGGTAAGGTTGTATGCAATAGACCCTTGTAGTTCGGCCCTTCCCCATACCCCGCGCATAGCGGGAGCTAGTGGCGGAAGCAGGATTTCTGTTAAGGGGTTCAAACAAGGAAAAAGTTATAAAATTGAAAGAGGTTGTGCGCAGTGGGAATTGAACTAGTGACCTCACAAAGGTGTTGAACCCCCTTGACCATTGAGCTATGCCTTTGGGCTATGTCAAGGGGATTCAAAACATAATATATATAGATAAAAAAAATAAATTTTACATTACATATACAATGTAATTTTTCGGCAAAGGGGGTTCGGGTGAACACCCTTCCGCCCTCCTAAATCCGTCCCTGGCGGGAGCTTAGTGCACTGGGCTGCCCTTTTAAGTAACTTCGCAACCTTAGATTCAAGGTCCATGTCTCTAACATTGAAATGACAACTGAAGCAAGTAACAAAGTAAAAAACAGAACACATTAGAATGTCTGTGGTAAGGTGCATGTAATTTGCCAATTCACTTTTATTAATAATACACCCTTGTAGGAAGTAAACATAATGTATCTCACACCTAAAGGCAGATTTAACCATACCCCAGAACAAGGATTTCAATCACAAGAACTCAACAAACAACCACAAATACATAGAACTGGAATGTGCTCCATCCATAGAGAGCACACACGGTTCACTCATAAGGCGAGCTTTATGATACAGAGAGCGATGACTTATTAGCGAGCAACTATAGCTATATGCTAGCTGCAAACTTCACATATAACCATTACACAGAACAGCAACCTCTGAAGATTGAGTATGAGAAATGGACATTAATTCCGACCTGAAATCCTCAGTTCCGTGACTTCCCTCCCTTGAAGCCACTATAGTTTCGTTCGAGCTGCAAGAATTCTCTACAAATACTATATCTGGTAACGAGTTAGATAAAGCGATGAGCAATTCACGTGCCACCTCGAAAGGAGCCTCCTCTCCAAGTGCTCTATTTGCCATAAAACTGTAAATCCTTCCACCTGAAATCTGAAACAACTAGTTGGTTCATACATTTTCTAAATGTAACATCCACTTTAAAGCTACAACAACAACAACAACAAACCAAGTGTAATCTCACAAGTGGAATATAGGGAATAATGTGTACGCACACCATGGAAGGTAGAGAGGTTGTTATCAACTTTAAAGCTATAAGCTTAAATTTGGTTCTTTCAAGTTTAAAGAGGCATGATGAATGATAACCAATAGAAGTGCTATCTCAAAAGCTAGTAGTTAGTTGATGCCCCAAAGCAATAATACTCGTCTCTTAATGTTCTATTGTCCCGCTACAGCAACAACAATATACCAAGTGTGATCCCACAAGTGGGGTGTAGGGAGGGTAGTACATACGTACGGAGACCTTACCCTTACCTTGTGCAGGTAGAGAGTTTGTTTCTGCTAGAGTCTAGATCCTCGGCTCAAGGAGAACCATTGCCTCGCTATAGCACTTACACGAATTATTCACCATAATACTTTCAAGAATGGTCAGCCATTGGAGAAAATATTTTCAAGAAATGGCCAAAAATTCCTGCTTGAAACAGTAACTATATGTGAAGGAAACGACCATAAAGCATTGATGTCGACAACATGATGGTTCACCTTAACAGTAAAAGAAACATTCAATAGAATCATTAAAGGCACATAATAAGTAAATTATACTGTATTAGCGAAGGCATATAATGACTGGAGTTACTGGATTCTGATTGACTTAGTACTTCCTCTGTTTCAATTTATGTGAACTCATTTAATTGGACATGGAGTTTAAGAAAAGAGAGAAGACTTTTGAATTGTGGTGTAAAATGAGGCACATTTATTTTGTATGGCTATAATAGTGAAGGATCTAACTTGTCTCCTTTGAGTTTATACCAAATGATATAAGCTCAACTATAAACACTTGTTCCTGTTTTCCTCCCTTTTTAGTCAAAAGGTATGTCCAATGTTATGATGAACTTCTGTTATATTTTTACAACATAAACTCCACTCATGTAAGTTTCACAAAACATAGTCGGTTCCAAGCCCAAATAAAGAAAGAAGGTTGCGATAAGTTGACAACCAGCATCAAAAAATTAATCTTCTGAACGCCAACAGAACGGATACAGAGGATTCATATAGCAAACCTAGTTGGGATTGAGTCGTAATAATTTGAAATACTACTACAACATAAGCAAATAACGTTATTTTTGCCCCAAGACAGAAGCTGATGGATGGAGGACTACTTTTAAGAAGGCGACTTATAATTAGCATAACACGTAACCTAAAATGAAGCATGTTTAACTCAAGACAATCAGACGAGAAGGGGTGTTATAATGTGCAATAGATGCTTTATGTGTGAAAAAGATTAGGAAAATGCGAACCATATCTTCCTACATTGCCTAGAGGCAAAAGAGCTGTAAAGCCTGATTTTTTTATAAACTTATTTGCCTAGAGGGGAACAAGATTCATAAGAAGAGTAGCTTTGGGAAACCTTCTTCATGCATTTTGTTTGAATTAAAGACTTGATTTTAATTGTTACACCACTCATTGAAGGATAAGTGTGAGTTCTAGGGAAACTTTGGATATTTTATTTCTCAACTTTTCACGGACTTGTTTCAAAATTTCATTATATACACGAAGGGGGGTACTTCTACGTTATCGGCCTTTACTAAAATTGCATTTCCTGCTGTAAAGTCGGCTCAAAAGAACCTCAAATTTGTTTTCAAAAACATAAATTTACATAATTGACTCGTGTAAGATATGGTACTTGAGCCTAACTCAACCCCAATAACTAGCTCATGAGGAGAGGACCAGCTCATTATCCAACCAACGTAGGACTCTAACCCACTATAAGCCTCTCCCCCGCACGCCCAAACCACCAAGCGGGGACAATATAACGCATGGACCCAAATGAACGGATTTGGCTCTGATACCATGTAAGATATGACACTTGGTCCAAACTCAACTTCAAAAGCTAGCTCAAATATAATTGAATGGATATAGAGAATTCATATAACAGACTCTCAACAGCTTGGTTTTGAGAATTGCTGATTCATATATGATCTTCTTTCCTCCACTTTAATTTATTTTCTAAGAAACTTGAGAAAAAAATCTCCTGGGGTTTTCTAAAAAACTATTTTTCTTTTTAACCTAAGAAATGCTCGAGTGATGCTCCAGTGGATAACGGGTCCATCAATCAATCTTTCTACACTTAAATAGTATACAGTATTCGTACTCATGACGTGCGCCTAACCAACACAATGCTAACCAACCCAAGATATGATAGATGTTGTAACTAGTTTCATGTTATTAGTAATAAGAAATCAAATTTTCTCCATAAGCAAAAAAGGAAATACCTTTTCTGGAAAAAAATTTAAAAAGAAAAGATGAGATCTTCCCTTTTCTGTGTATAACTTAAAACCTATACATCGATTTCTTGTTAAACATAGATCCATAAATATCACATTTAGAAATAAAGAGAATATAAGAAAATAACACTATAAATATCTTATGTGTTATATTGATCTTATGTGGAACATTTGTAATGTATCATAAAATCCAACTTTCCTTTTGCCAAATCAAATAGGAGTATAAATGATGCCAAATACAGAGAAATTTTATGAAATAGCAGAGAGAGAAAAAGTGTACCTTAAGCGCCTTTGCTATCTATTGATATGGCCTATGTGTTTTGGATTGCATATGTGTGGTCTTTTTTATTTGGATGGGGAAAGTTTACAAATTTGACCAATTCCTATGCTTGATTTTCGGTTATCGGGTCAAACAAAAAAAAACCCTATTTTTGGTAATTTGTAATTTATTATCTCTACCCCTTAGGCTATAACAAAATATCACTTAGGTCCTTGTGGTTTTAGATAAATGTCATTTTTAGTTTAATCATCTGATAATGGAGACCCAGACAAATATGGCAAAACTACATAGTATAGTCGCTCTAAAAAATAATAGCCGGCAAAAATGTATATTTTTTTATTTGTTAATGAGTAATATAGAGAAAATATACATATTTTTTGTACATAATCAATGCATAACATTTGTACATTAACTAGCAAATGTAATTAATTTTTACTGACCGGCCAAATATGTAACTACCCAGCAAACATCTCGTGACATATGGCCCATTAAAATGAAACTACTCTCTATCAAAAGAATTGGATAAATATTAGATATACGTTACGCCTCCTTTACGTGGCACAAAAAAAAATACGACTTTACAAATGAAAAAAAAAACAAAAACAAAAAGCAAAACAACTAAATGGTAATGATAAATATATACTTGAACATGAGTGTTAACCATTGCATGAGCATATGTATATGTAAAATGATTTCTCCTCTGTTGAAATCTATATGAAAATTCATTTTATTATTTTGTAGACACTGTTTTATTCACAATTTTACAACTTTCAAGAATCTACATTCATTAACTATTTGAATTTGGAATGTTGTTCTCTAATGTTTTCTCTATCAAATTAGCTTAAACGCTTAATCAATAATTATGTTAATATTTCATTCTGCTACTATTAGTATAATAGACAAGTTTAAAAAAATATTCTTAAGCTTTGTGCTCGACCAAATGATATAAAACAAAATGTGATGGAAAATAGAACTATAGTGATACTATTATTTCACCTTAATAAATTATAAGGAGGTCTCTATAGTGGAACTGAAATTAGGTATGTCTATTTTCGAAATTTTAAACTAGAGAAGAATGATTATGTGATATATACACGAATCACAGAGGTAGATGTAAATTACTCCTGGAAAATTGTAATGACCCGGCCGGTCGTTTTGAGTATTATAACTCTGTTCTCCCATTTACTGTTCAATTTATATCTTATAATTGATTTATGACTTATCGGGATAGTTGATTCGGGTCCGGAAGGAATTCGGGGTGAAATGAGACACTTAGTCTCATAATTAAAAATTTAAGTTAGAAAAATTGATCGGATATGGACCTATGTGTAAACGACCTCGGATTCAAATTCTGATAATTCCAATAGCTCCATATGGTGATTTTGGACTTAGGAGCGTGTCCGGAAAATTATTTGGAGGCCCGTAGTAGAATTATGCTTGAAATGCCGAAAGTTGAGTTTTTGAAAAGTTTGACCGGGGGTTGATTTTTTGATATCATGGTCAGAATCCGATTCTAAAAATTGGAATACCTCCGTTATGTCATTTATGGCTTGTGTACAAAATTTGAGGTCAATCGGACGTGATTTGACAGATTCCGGAGTTATTTGTAGAAATTAGAAATTTTAAAGTTCAATAAACTTGAATTGGGGTGTAATTCATGGTTTTAGCGTTGTTTGAGGTGATTTGAGGATTCAACTAAGTCCGTATGACATTTTAGGACTTGTTGGTATATTTAGTTGAGGTCCCGAGGGCCTCGGGTGAGTTTCAGATGGTTAACGGATCAAAAATTGAACTACAACAGCTGGTGCAATTTCCTTCTGCTGAAAATTTCTTCTGCCATAATCGAGCCCAGAATCAAGCCCAGAAATCGAGCCCAGAATCAAGCCCAGAAATTGAGCCCAGAATTGAGCCCAGAATCAAGCCACGATCGAAGGCAGGGTCCAGGATCTGGATCGAAGCCACGATCGAGCCCAGGGTCGAGGGCCACGATCGGAGGCAGGGTCGAGGATCAAGATCGAAGCCACGATTGAGCCGGGGGTCGAGGGACACGATCGAAGGCAGGGGTCGAAGACATGATCGAAGGACAGGTTCGAGGGCCATGATCGAGGACCTCGATCGAAGGCCAAGATCGAGGCAGAACCGAGGCTGTCTAGGCAAGATTATAAAACAAGGACTTCGTCCCATTCGCCATTTTTGATAAATTGGAGCTTGAGGAGAGGCGATTTTTGATAGATTTTCAAGAAAAACTTGAGGTAAGTCCCTTGTGATCATTTCTACTCCATAATATTGAATTATCGTCGAATAATCCGACTAGATTACATGATTTTGAGGTGTAAATCGGAGATTGGAACTTAGAAATTTAGAAATAAGATTTGTAGATTTGAGGGTCGAGTTGAGGTCGAATTTTGGTAAAATTGACATGGGTAGACTCGTGGTTGAATGGGCTTTCAAATTTTATAACTTTTGTCGAGTTCCGAGACGTGGGCCCACAGGCGATATTTTTTGAGCTAAAATTCAGATTTTTATGGAAAATTAGTATTTTCTTATGGAATTAATTCCAATAAATTTTATTGACCGAAAAAAAATTGTGACTAGATTCGAGGCATTCGGAGGCCGATTTGCGAGGCAAAGGCATATCAGAGTAAAGAATTTCACGCTCTAAGGTAAGTAATTGTTTTAAATCTGGTACTGAGGGTATGAAACCCCAAAATTTTATGTCATGTGAATATTTTGGAGGTGACGCACATACTAGGTGACGGACGTGTGGGCGTACACCAAGGGGATTGTGACTTGGTCCATCCCGTGAAAACTGTATAGTTGAATAATTTATTGTTAGCTATATGCTCTCTATGTGTTGAAGAAATTTGACTGTAAATCATGTTAGAAATCATGCTTAGGCTATGTTATAGTACTGTTGGGACCCGTAGAGATCGCGTACTTGTTGAATTATTTGCTAATTTTTGTCTTGTACTCAGACATGATTTTTCTTGCGTATTATACCTCAGTCTTTCTGGATATTTGTTGATACATTATGTTATCTTTGTTTGGGATGACATTTGTGATTTCTGAGAGCCCGAGAGACTAGAGTGGTTAAGGACTGAGTAAGACCGAGGGCCTGTCAGTGAGGTAAGGATATTATGGCACGTGAGTTGTCCGTGCAGGATATTATAGCACGTGAGTTGTCCCTGCAGATTATGGCGCTTGGGCTGTAGGAGCCCCTCCGGAGTCTGTACACCCCCAGTGAGCGCGGGTACTGATCGGGTCCAAACCTACACCACTATTGAGTAGCGAGGATGGTCGATACAGTTTTACCCAACAAGGTCGGGATCGATTTCCATAGTGAGTTAATTGATTTGGAATTAGGTTTATATCTAAGTCTAGATGTGTGTGTTTTTCCTAATTGCACCTCCAAACATGATGGTGTTGGTTCTACTTCTAATTCTATTCTATTGTATGCAATGATTAAAGCTAAGTACAATATTTTTTATGTTGGTTTTCAAGTGTTTAAAAAGGACTAGGGTAATGACTTTCGCCTAGGTGGACATTTAACGGATAGTAAGAATCTAGGGCAAGCTTGATTAATTTGGGATCGTAATATTGCTATCACATCCAAGTACTCACTCTATACCTCTCGGTAGGTTGAGTGATTTTACCCAATTTGGCTTTCTCAAATACAAATGGGTATTCGTGCAATACACGTAATATTAGCTCAAGTCGGGTATTATTATATCTAGGTTTAACCCTTTTTATTGGAGCTAACAATTTCTTGAGTTCATCACAATTATTTGTTAGCCTAGTTTTCCTGGACTTAGTCCCTCTTTCTCAAGAAGAGCCTAAGTCACAAAGGCATGAATCAGTGTTTGCAACCACTAATTCTACAATTCTAGCATGAGCTAGGCTAAATATCACTAACCCATAAACAATCAAGCCCTAAAATTCAAGACCCATTAAATACCTATACTAGGGTTGGATCACAACCCTAGCTATGAGTCTAGCTACTTATAATAATAGCAGAAATCAAAGATAAGGAGAAGATATAATCCAAAATACTAAATTAAAAGATGAAAATCTAATGTTATAAGGTAAATCTTATACAAAATTGCCCAAAAGGAAAAACCTAGTCGTCTCACGTACTCAGCAAAGACATAACATGACCTAAAATGGACAAAAAGATCTATTTATACTAAACTGCAATTTCTGGACAAAAATGCCCCTGTGAAAGTTTTGCGGCCGCGTAATTCTGACAGTGGCCGCACACTTGCTTTCCCGGCCGCGTAATTCTGACCGCGGTCTGCGTTTCTTCACATCTGGACTTGGGTTGAACCTTGTTTTACGGACCGCATAATTTCTATCGCGTCCGCGTGAGAGGCTTCGCGGCCGCGTAACTTTGACGTGGACCGCCCTTCTCATTTTTTCTTGAATCATGCACTCTCTGAACCTTAGCAACCGTGGTCCGTGGAATTCCTATCGCGGCAGTGCTGGTACTTTTGCGGCCGTATCTTCTTGTCGCAACCCGCGTCCATGTTTGTGCCCAAAACATCTCTGATTCTTCATATCGCGGACCCAAAATAATGGCCGCGTCCGCGTTGATACTTTCGCGATCGTGTATTTTTGTCGCGGTCCACGTTCCACACCTCTTGGCCTAGTCTTGGTTTTTGTTCAAGTTTTAACTTCTTTATGAGTTGATTATGGATCCTTTGGCTCATTTTGAACAATCCCTGCAAGCAATCATATTAAGTTAGTTTTCGGAAATACCTTTACGCATTTTTGGTCCAAAACACAAGTAAAAGAGAGAAATTAATAGGCTAAAATCCTTACTTATCAACTCCCCCAAACTTAAGCTTTTGCTTGTCCTCAAGCAAATAAGGTAATTCCCACCTCCACAAGAAAAAGAAAAACAAAATTACCCTCATCATGCATCAAGCATCATTTGGGACTAACAATTACCCTCAACACAAATGAATTATCAACAACGTCGTGTTATGCCCTTTTGAGTTCCATAGCTCTAATGTGACACTAGAGCATCAAGAGTTGACTCAATTTATCAAGGAAGCTCTCTCTCTCACGTAGGTCATTGTGAATCCTAAACTCCTCCTCCTTTACTCTCCATGAGCAAATCTCGTTTTTTAGAATGTGACCCTCAAAACAAGGATTGTGAAGAAGTGCGCTCATCACTCTCAAAAGAATGCCACAAGTCCGGCTCTAAGTACCATAATCTTACCCCTTATGTAAATCACCATTAACGCAAGCTCACTCAACTTGAAATCATATAGGGCTTTAGCAGGGATGTAATGAAGGCTTTTGGGTCAATGTAGGACATAGCGAACTATGATGGTTTCATCTTTCCTTAAGCACTCCATTTTCTCATTTCAGCTCATACTTTCTTGACTCTTTGAGTCATTTTTATTCTTCCTTAGGGGAACTAGAGAGACAAACTGTCACTCTTTCTTACTCACGATAATCATTTTTCTCATTTTCTCATCATTCCTTGACTTTCATCATTATGTTCTTTGAATCCCTTCAACTTGTATTTCCTTTTCTTCCTTTTCTTTGCCTTTCCTTTTCAACAACTCTTTTTCTTCTTTGAACCTTTTATCACTTTCAGATTACTCGTCTCTCCCCCAAACTTATACTTTTGCCAATTGTTCATCATGAATGCTAAGGAAAGATTGGGTGCCAAGAGAGGGTCATTATAAAATAAAACAAATCTTGTAATGTGCCTATTGAATGAAAAAGGCTTAGGCTTAAAGGAGTTGACTAGGGATATCATATTGGTAGGCTATGGAAGCTTTCAAAGTTCAACTTGGACCAAGGAGAGCCTACAATCATTTCTCAAGTCAAGTCACACTTAGAATTTCTCCTAGACAAACATTCTGGGCAAGTTCTAGACTTATTGGCATGAGACTTGGACTTGCAATTCAATACCTCACCTCTCAAGCCGCTAGATTATTAAAGAGAACAGAGTCGAGGGCCCACAACAACCCTAGCTAAGATTGAAAATCACCAATCGCATAAGGAAACCACTCGATGATTGTTTTAGCCAATGCAAAAGTCTAAAGGTCACAACTAGAGCTAATCTCTGCCAATCAACTTGTCTCTAACCATGAGGTTGAAGGTAAATATGTTAGTACCAAGTGAAGCCTACTTGAAACACTTTTATTCATTACGACTATATACACCAAAACAAAAAGAAAACAGACTCGATCCCTTAAGAAGGTTGTCACGCCATCCATCGTTGGGAAGAGTCACCCAGTTCACACAACATCCACCTTTAGAAAGAACCATGGCATTAAGAAAACAAAGGCTTATTGATCGCGTAGAATGTAAAAAGAAGCTAAAAGCTAAAAACTCAAAAAATAAGCTACTAGAGGAAATAAGAAGCTAATCTATTAAGAAACAATACGAAAGAAGTTATGAAGTAAATTACGGAAAGTAAAATGAATATGTACAATAATAGAGTGACACGAATATATACAAAATGGAAATGAATATCTACATCGAATGGTAAAGTTATATACACACCAAAAGTGAAAAATAACGAAAGTGAAACTAACGATAAATAAAGGTAAAGAAAAATAGTATCATAATTTTTACATACCAATGTCATCAAATCATAACCAAATCAAAATGGACC
>AWOL01S0002481.1:11650-24441 GCA_000715115.1 Nicotiana otophora | reverse complement strand
AAATAAAATATAGCATTGTCCTTAATGCTAATATCAAAATAAGATCAGTGAAGGGTTAGAGAGTAAAGAAAACTCCCTATGTGGTCTTTGGCTGCATGGGGTCATCAGCTCCCTCTGGGTCCTCTAACTGGATCTACAAATCCTCTGACCGGGGGACCACAAACCTTCTAACTAGATCTCTGTCTGCCTCATGCTCTGCTGCTTGTGCTTCTGGGGCAGTCTCCTCCATAAGCAAGTCAAGTGGGATATGTCCAGCAGTAGTGAACTTCTCTATCTCCTTCTTCAGCTTCTCCACTGACTCCCTTGAGGCCGGAGTCTTTCTCATCTTCTTTACCTGCTTGCCCAGATCTTTGATCACCTTGCCATAAGTATCCAAAGTCTCCAGGATCTTTGTTTGGTTGTTCAGGAGCTTCTTTTGGTTGGCCAGAAGCTCTGTCAATGAATCCTCCACTGATGGAGGTACCTGAAGTTGTGCTGGGGCGGACTGTGCTGCTAATGCACTGGATAAGACAAACAGCTTTGATGTAGCTGCCTGCATCCAGTTGTTGATACTAGATAAGGTCTGAGAAACCCGCAGTGCAGTCTGGGGGGGTAAGTAGAAGATGAGGGCACAGATATTGGCACAGTGATGGATGGCCCGGATAAAGGAGGAGGCATGGCAGCTGAAGGTCCTTCTGTTGTGGAAGGCTCTAACCCGGTGGCCACTACCCTTGGCTCTTTAGACTGGCCAGTGGAGGTAGTGGCTTTACGCTTTGCTTTAGGGTTGTCCGGTCCTTGAAGGCTATACCAGGAGAAAGGTTTCTTCGGCTTCACTTTCGTGTCATAGTGCCTCCCCTCTACACCTTGGTCCTCGAGATACATAGTGATGAAGTTGGGGTAGGGGTAGGACCTTTCTTCTTTTCCGGTTCCTTTGGAGATGTGGTGGGACATGAGGTTCCCTACATTGATTGGATACCCTGCCATGATGGAAGCTATTAGGATCGCCCGGGAGAGTGGGATGTCACTATCATGGTGGCTAGGATCAAGCCGGTTGCATACAAATGTGTACCACCCTTTTGCTTCAAAGCTTAGGGTGTTTCTCGCGATTGAGACTCCAGCTGTGAGCCAGGCCGGTGTTGTCCCTGGGATGGCTATTACTTCTGCTAGCCAAGGCCGGGTTGCTTCATCAAGGGCCATCTTCTCCAAATACTGTACAGCTTTCACATCCTCAAAACCGGCATAGTGGTTCCGTCAAACCGTATCTTCAAGTTTTGTACCTTTGTCACAGTGGTGCCCTTTTTGATGTGGGCAACATTTGCGTAAAACTCCTTGACAAGGTACTCATTTGCATCCGAAACCTTGCTGGTGAAGTACTTCCACCCTTTTCGCTCCTCAAACTGTCTCTTGACATTTGGATTGTGAGGAAGGATGTCTCTTTCTATAAACTGTCGCTCAAGGATGAGGACGTTTGGGTCCACCATTCCCGAAACTTGAAGTATGATTTCTCACTCACGAATCTATCCGCCCACACCTTGGGTTTGCTTGATCTAGCAAGACCACCCACATTGGTATCACCCCCTCTCCCGTCATCCAGGAACTTGTCATCCTCATCTACATCGATAGGAGCAGCTGTTTAGGCCGGAGTTACAGCAGGTTGGGAAGATGGCTTCAATGCCTCACTACCTCCCCCTAAGCCATCAGACGACCCAGAAGAGGAGGTAGTTTCATCGATTAGGCGAAAAGATTGTGATTGGGCCTCTTGTCGAGGTTGTGTAGATTCCCCCTCAGAAATCTCCCGGGATGGGAGATATTCACTTGTGTCAGATGAATTGAGAGGAGGTCTAGTGAGGGTTTTCTTTTTGTTGTTGATTCTTTGAGATGCTAAAGGCAAAGCCTGCTTTCCTTTGCCCCGGCCTCGGGAGGATTCTGCCCTCCCTTTTGATTTGTCTACTCCACTACGGGATCATACCATTTTCTGCAACACACAATTAGTGAAAGATAATTAGAATTGGAGTTTAATAATGCCTTAATACAGTACAGATGAAAGAATAATAGTGCTTCTCAAAATAGGGCATTGCGGACCGCAAAAAAGTGGACGCGGCCACGGAATGCCAGGTTCAGACTATTGACTCTCTGATCTTGGACACACGTGGACTGCGAAAAATTAGACGCAGCCGTGAATGACCAATCGCAGACCGCAAAAAAATGAAAGCGATCGTGAAAGCAGTTAACAGACTCTTTTAAGTTCACAAGCGCAGACCGCGAAAACTTGAACGCAGCTGCGAAGGACCAACCGCGGACCGTGTAAAAGTGACCGCGACCGCAAAATTCAAACACGATCGGTACTAAGAACACTGATAACTAGGGTTTTTCACTAAGTGTGCAAAAATTAATTCAAATAACCATGCAAAGTTACTAACCCCAGCCCCCATTAGGCATATAAACACTACCCACATGTATTTAAGCATCAATTAAGCATTAATTTGAGATCAATGGCATGCATATAACCCTAACTAAAAAGAAAAATTAAAATAAAGAGAAAATAAGAAAGAAAAAAAAGAAAAAGATAAAATCACATCATGGAATTGAACATACCAGTTGTAAAATTATAGTAGGAAATGAACTCTTAATGTGAATGAGATGAAAATTTAGCGCGAGATGAGATGAACAGTGCTTTTTGTGCGGTGAAACGTTAGGGTTCGAAACCTGTAAAATGTTTAAAGAACCCTTATTTATACTAATCAACTGTGGAACCCACCGCCTTACCTGAGCGCGGCCGCGAAATTCTATCACGTTCCGCGCTATGTTACCTTATGCAGACCACCTTCAAGCACATGAGCGCGGTCCGCGGAATATTGGTCGCGGCCGCAAAATTCAACGCGGTCCGCAAAAATTGGAATGCGGCCGTGATCTCTGAAGGATTTTTGACAGTCCAACTTCAGATAGTTGGCATTTTGCTCTTTTCAAATACGCGTCCGCGGACAAAAATGTGCTGCCGCGAAATGCTCACGCGGACCGCGGAATTTTGGGCGCGGTCCGCGCACTTCCACACTTAGCCAAATTTTTCCTTGTCAAAATCTTGCACTGCACAACCAGTACCTACATACACTTCATAACTAGTTAATCCAAAACAATGCCTAATCTAAGAAGAAAATCAAAAAAAAAGATAAACACATGGGTTGCCTCCCAAGAAGCGCCTGATTTAACGTCGCGGCACGACGCATGTTACCCTCATAATTTGAAATGTATCAAGGCCACTACATGGCTATCATCAATCTTGCCAAGGTAATGCTTCACTAGGGCCCATTGACTCTAAAGATTTCACCATTTTTGTTTTTCAAATCGAGAGCACCAAATGAAGTTACATGCACCACTTCAAAAGGGCCACTCAACTTTGACTTGAGTTTCCCCGGAAATATCCGTAACCGAGAGTTGAATAGAAGAACCAAGTCACCCTCCTCGAATTCTCTGTTCTGGATATATTTGTCATGTAAGTACTTCATCTTATCCTTATACAAGGACGAGCTGGAATAAGCATGAAACCAGAACTCATCAAGTTCATTTAGTTGCTCTACCCGGAGATTGTCAGCTACATCCCATTCAAGGTTCAACTTCTTCAGCGCCCACATGGCCTTGTGCTCTAATTCAACCGGAAGATGGCATGCTTTCCCAAATACCAACCGGTACGGAGACATACCAATTGGAGTCTTGTAAGTTGTACGATAGACCCATAAAGCATCGTCAAGTTTTCTTGACCAATCAGTCCAGTTTGCATTGACAGTCTTGGATAATATGCTTTTGATCTCCCTGTTTAAGACCTCAACTTGTCCACTAGCCTGTCGGTGATAAGGGGTTGACACCTTATGATTGACACCATACTTAGAAAGTAAAGTGTCGAAGGCTTTATTGCAAAAAATGAGAACCCCCATCACTAATGATAGCTCTTGGGGTGCCAAACCTGGTGAAGATATTTTTCTTTAAGAAAACCACCACACTCCGTGCCTCATTGTTGGGCAAAGCCACAGCTTCAACCTATTTGGAAACATAATCCACAGCAATAAGAATATAAGTGTTTCCACATGAACTCACAAATGGTCCCAGAACGTCGATGCCTCACACGTCGAAAATATCAATCTCAAGGATGGTGGTGAGAGGTATTTTATTCTTCTTGGAAATTCCACCGGCTCTTTGGCACTCATCATAATGCCTAACGAGCTTGCTAGCGTCTTTGTATAAGGTAGGCTAATAGAATCCACAACTTAAGACCTTTGTAGCAGTTCTCGCCCCACCATGGTGACCACCATAGGGCGGGGAATGGCAAGCTTCAAGAACACTCAATTGCTCTTCTTCCGGAACACATCTCCGGATAACACCATCATTGCAAATTTTGAAAAGATATGGCTCATCCCAATAATAGTCCAAGCAGTCTCGTTTTAGCTTCTTCCTTTGGTTAGACAAAAGCTCATTCGAGACAATGCTGGTCACAAGAAAGTTAGCCACATCAGTGAACCAAGGTATCACATTCACAGACACGAAGAAGAGTTGTTCATCCGGAAACGAATCATTAATCTCGAGGCCATCATGAGGCCTCCCCTCCTCTTCTAAGCGTGACAAGTGGTCCGCCACTTGATTCTCACTCTCTTTTTCGGTCTATAATTTCAAGGTCAAACTCTTGTAGAAGAAGAAATCATCTTATCAACCTAGACTTAAAGTCCTTTTTACTCATCAAATAACGCAGTGCAGCATGATCAATGTGCAAAATCACTTTGGTACCCATGAGGTACGGGTGGAACTTTTCCATGGCGAAGACAATGGCTAATAGCTCTTTCTCAGTCACTATATAGTTGACTTGGGCGTCGCTCATTGTTTTGCTTGTATAATAGACCGGATGAAATATCTTGTTGATCCTTTGCCCCAATGCCGCTATTACTGCAACGTCGCTAGCATCGCACATGAGCTCAAATGGTAAACTCCAATTGGGTGCGATAATGATGGGAGTGGTAGTCAACCTATACTTAAGTAGCTTAAAAGTTTCCATGCAATCATTATTGAACACAAACTTTGCATCTTTTTCTAACAACTTGCACAAGGGGTTCACCACTTTTGAGAAATCCTTGATGAACCTTCGGTAGAACCCCGCGTGACCAAGAAAGCTCCTCACTCCCTTGACAGAAGTAGGAAGAGGGAGTTTTTAAATCACTTCAATTTTTGCTATGTCCACTTCAATACCGTTCTTTGAGATCTTATGGCCGAGGACAATGCCCTCCTCGACCATAAAATAACACTTTTACCAATTAAACACTAAGCTAGTCTCTTCACATCGGGCCAACACTTTGTCAAGATTATACAAACATTCTTCAAAGGAATCCCCCACGACACTGAAATCATCCATGAATACCTTGAGGAAGTCCTCCACCATATCTGTAAATATTGCCATCATACATAGCTAAAAAATGGCTGGTGCATTACACAAACCAAACGACATCCTTGAGAATGCAAATGTGCCATACGGACAAGTGAAGGTGGTTTTCTCTTGGTCTTCAGGTTCAATGAGAATCTGTTTGTATCCGGAGTACCCATCCAAAAAGCAATAATAAACACGTCCGACAAGTCTATCCAACATTTGGTCAAGAAATGGCAATGGATGTCTTTCCGGGGCACTTTGTTCAGCTTCCTATAATCCACGCATACCCTCCAACCGGTGAAAGTACTTGTACGGATCAATTCATTTTTATCATTTGTGATCACAGTCATGCCCCCCTTCTTTGGGACACATTGTACCGGCAAAGTCCATGAACTATCAAAAATGGGGTACACGAGCCCTGAATCTAGCCACTTGATGATCTCTTTCTTGACTACCTCTTGCATCGCCTCGTTCAACCTCCTTTGATGTTCCACGGAGGGTTTGTCATCTTCCTCCAATATGATTTTGTGTATGTAAAAGGCGGAGCTTATACCCCGAATATACGCTAATGTCCAACCTATTGCCTTCTTCCTTCTTTGAAGTACGGCAAGGGTGGAATCTATTTGCACGTTAGTTAAGCACGAAGAAATAATAAGAGGTAATATGGAACCAGGTCCTAAGAACTCATATCTGAGGTGTGAAGGCAAGGGCTTCAACTCCAATGTGGGTGGCTCCTCGATTGAGGGCCTCTTTAGTGGAGTCTTCCGGTTCTCAAGGTCCAAGGAAAGTTTTCGGGTTCCATATGTGTAGGATCCCATTCCTTGCAAAGCATTTGCATATTCTACCAAGCCGTCCTTATCTTCCTCATTATGATTCAACAACACAACTTCCAAAGGGTCTTTCACATTAATCATAGCACCTGCGTCATCAACAATCACTTCAATCACAAGGTCAACAGACGAACATACTTCGTTGCTATTAGGCTACCTTATTGACTTGCACACGTGGAACATAGCGTTTTCATCGCCCATCCGGAAGGTGAGCTCCCCAGCTTCCACATCAACTAAGGCCTTCCCTGTAGCTAGGAAAGGTCTCACCAATATGATTGGCACCTCATAGTCAACCTCACAGTCAAGTATCACAAAATCTGCGGGAAGTATGAACTTGTCAACTCGAATTAGCACATCATCAACTATCCCCAATGGCCTCTTCATTGTTCGATCCGCCATTTGTAACCTCATGGAAGTGGGTCTTAGTTTCCCAATAGCCAATGTTTTGAACACAGAAATGGCATCAAATTAATATTTTCTCCTAAATCACACAAGGCTTTGGCGAAATCGGCACTACCAATAGTGCATGGAATTGTAAGGGCACCGGGATCTTATAACTTTGGAGCCATGTAATGCATAATGGAACTCACTTGATGTGTCATTTTTATCCTCTCACAATTCATTGACCTTTTTTTTGTTACCAAGTCCTTCATGAATTTGGCATATACCGGCATTTGTTCTAGAGCTTCAACCAAAGGTACATTTATGGACAAACTTTTTATCATATCAATGAATTTCTTGAATTGGTTCTCGTTGTTTTGCTTTGCTAGCCTTTGAGGATATGGTGGCGGAGGCCTTGGCAAAGGAGCCTTGGCTTTGGTCACTACCGGATCCGGTATGTCTGTCACATGTTCCCTCGACGGGTTCACATCATCTTGTGTATCCTCCACGTTTTCATCAATGTCTATCCTCACTTCATCGCTCACATTCTCATCCTTTCTTGGCTCATCCTCTTCTTGCACAACCACATCATCATTCACAATCTTTCTTGGGTTGGAGGTACTAGCAACTCTACCTCTGCCACTTCTTGTAGTCACTGCCATAGCATGACCTGTATTGTTTTCACCCTTCGTGTTTACTACCGTATCACTTGGTAGTGCCCCCTTAGGGCGAGTATTCAAGACTTGAGCAATCTGACCCATTTGGACTTCCAAGTTGCGGATAGAGGTGTTGTAGGAGGCTATTTGGGCATCAGAGTTGGCGTTTCTTTCCATCATCTGCTTGAACATACTTTCTATCTTTCCCATCTCATTATTGGAAGAACTTTGCCCTTGTGACGAATATGGAGGCGGGTTGTTGGGTTGTTGATACACCGGAGGCCTTTGAACCCCCTTGGTTTCCATTGCCTCCCCAATTACTATTATTGTTACCACCCCAATTGCCTTGGTTATTTCCTTGATTCCCTCAATTTTGATTGTTGTTCCCCCAATTATTCAGATTATTGTTGTTGCCACTATTCCAATTTCCGTGGCCTTGCTTGCCCCAATTTTGATTGTTTTCCTGTGATTTCCACTGTTGTTGATTTGGAGCATTGCTCCGTTGACCTTGGTAATTGTTCACATATTGAACTTCTTCACTTTGATTGTCATAAGAGTCATCTTGGTTGTACCCACTACTACTTTGATCAAATTGATTTTGATTGTGTTGAACTTGTTGACCTCTTTGTTTCCTCTTGCTAACCATTACATTCACTCCTTCCATGGCATGTACTTTCTTTGTCCCCTGAACCTGCTGACGCTATGCCTTGGCTAACTGATTCATGGTAGTTGTCAACTCTGCTATGGCTTGTCCGTGATCATGAAGTTCCTTGTGAAGGTAGATAACATTAGGGTCACCCCGAGGAATGTTGGACCGACTTTGCCAAGCTGAAGAGGTGTCCACCATCTCATCTAATATTTCACATGCTTCTAAATATGGCATGTTCATGAAGTTACCCCCTGCGAGCTGGTTCACTATACACTGGTTAGTTGTGTTGATACCCCTATAGAAGATCTTTTGGATCATAGCCTCGGTCATATCATTGTCCGGGCATTCTTTGACCATGGTGTGATATCTTTCCCAAATCTCGTACAATTGCTCATTGGGATCTTGTTCGAAAGCTAAAATTTCATCCCTTAGTGTAGCCATGTGCCCCGGAGAGAAAAATTTGGCAATGAATTTCTCGGCCAACTCATCCCAAGTGTGGATGGAATGATTGGGCAGTCTCTCTAACCAGTCCAAAGCCTTTCCCCATAGAGAAAAAGGGAAATAACCTTAACTGAAGTGCATCCTCCGTGACATTTGTTTGCTTGCTCCCCCAACAAGTATCAACGAACCCCTTGAGGTACTTGTAGGCATTTTGGTGTGGAGTGCCGGTGAAGAAACCTCGTTGCTCAAGAAGTGTAAGCATTACGTTGGTAATTTGGAAGTTGCCCGCCCTAATCCGGGGCGGGACTATTGCACTTGCATAGCCCTCATTCGGCAACACCTGGTGCGTTGCTCTTTGTGGAGGCGGTCGGCCTCGCCTGTTTACTTGAGGCTCGGGATGAACCTCATCCACTTGATTGTCATCTACTTCCTCCCCCAATGGTATATGTCCGGGGGCTTCGTTAAGAGCCATTTGGTACCTAGAAGCAATTGACACACAAAACTTAGGAAAATGGAAGAAAAGAAAACAAAACACACAAATATTTAGATATATATCTAAGACCGTCTACCTCCCCAGCAACAGCGCCAAAAATTGATCTGGTCCAAACCTACACCACTATTAAGTAACGAGGATGGTCGATGCAGTTTTACCCAACAAGGTCGGGATCGATTTCCACAGGGAGTTAATTGATTTGGAATTAGGTTTATATCTAAGTCTAGATGTGTGTTTTTTTCCTAATTGCACCTCCAAACATGATGGTGTTGGTTCTACTTCTAATTGTATTCTATTGTATGCAATGATTAAAGCTAAGTACAATATTTTTTATGTTAGTTTTCAAGTGTTTAAAAAGGACTAGGGTAGTGACTTTCGCCTAGGTGGACATCTAACGGATAGTAAGAATCTAGGGCAAGCTTGATTAATTTAGGATCGTAATATAGCTATCACACTCAAGTACTCACTCTATACCTCTCGGTAGGTTGAGTGATTTTGCCCAATTTGGCTTTCTCAAGTACAAATGGGCATTCGTGCAATACAAGTAATATTAGCTCAAGTCGGGTATTACTATCTCTAGGTTTAACCCTTTTTATTGGAGCTAACAATTTCTTGAGTTCACCCCAATTACTTGTTAGCCTAGTTTTCCTAGACTTAGTCCCTCTTTCTCAAGAAGAGCCTAAGTCACAAAGGCATGAATCAGTGTTTGCAACCACTAATTCTACAATTCTAGCATGAGCTAGGCTAAATATCACTAACCCATAAACAATCAAGCCCTAAAATTCAAGACCCATTAAATACCCACACTAGGTTTGGGTTACAACCCTAGCTATGGGTCTAGCTACTCGTAATAATAGCAGAAATCAAAGATAAGGAGAAGATATAATCCACAATACTAAATAAAAAGATAAAAATATAATGTTATAAGGTAAATCTTGTACAAAATTGTTGAAAAGGGAAAATCTAGTCGTCTCACGTACTCAGCAAAGAAATAACATGACCTAAAATGGACAAAAAGATCTATTTATACTAAACTGCAATTTCTGGACAAAAAGGCCCTTGCGAAAGTTTCGCGGCCGCGTAATTCTGATCGCAGCCGCACACTTGCTTTTGCGGCCGCGTAATTCTGACCGCGGTCCGTATTTCTTCACATCTGGACTTGGGTTGAACCTTGTTTAGCGGACCGCATAATTTCTATAAGTTGGTATCAGAGCCCTAGGTAACATAGGTCTCACGAGTCATGAGCAGGTTTAGTAGAGTCTTGCGGATATGTACGGAGATGTCTGTACTTATCTTCGAGAGGCTGCAGAACCCGTAGGAAACTTTCACTTTCTTGTATTCTGTCGTGTGAATTTGTTGATTTCGAAAACTAAATTTCTGTTAATCTATTTTCTCACAGATGGTGAGGACACGTACTACCGGATCAGACGGTCAGCCACCAGTGCCACCAATTAGGGCCGCGAGAGGCCGGGGTCGTGGTAGAGGCTGGGGTCGAGGTAGAGGTCGAGGTGTAGCTCGTACCACAGTTGGACCAGCACCTGTAGTACCACCAGTTGCTCCAGCTCAGGAGCAGATTCCGGATATTGCCGAGTCGACAGAATCAGCTCAGGCACCAGCTGTGCCCATTGAGATTCCAAGCTTTCAGGAGACTTTGGCCCAGATATTGGCAGCCTGCACTGGTTGTGCTCAGGTGGTTTCGTCTCAGGCCGCACCTGCTACTTCTCAGGCCGCACCTGCTACTTCTCAGGCCGGGGGAGATACTCATACCCCTGTTGCCCGTACTCCAAACCAGGTAGCACAAGGACTTCATATACCGGGAGAACTACCAGCCCAGCCGGTTGCAGCTGCTCAGGCCCCGATAGTTTCTGCTATGGAAGATGATGAGCAGAGGAGACTTGAGAGATTTGAGAGGCTTCGACCTCCACCATTTAGCGGTGTTGAGTCAGAGGATGCCAAGGGTTTTCTGGATAAGTGTCAGCGGATGCTTCAGACAACGGGTATTCTAGAGACCAATGGGGTCTAATTTACTACTTTTCAGTTTACTGGGGATGCCTTCAGATGGTGGGAGTCTTACGAGAGGTGTAGGCCAGTCGGTGCAACACCCCTTACCTGGCAGCAGTTCTCCGGTCTATTCTTGGAGAAGTTTGTGCCTTAGTCCCACAGAGAGGAACTGCGCAGGCAGTTCGAGCAGCTTCGTCAGGGTGATATGTCCATGACACAGTATGAGATGAGATTTTCAGAACTAGTTTGTCATGCTATCTGGTTGATTCCCACAGACAGGGAAAGGATCAGGAGATTCATAGATGGCCTCACTTTTCAGCTACGATTACTCATGACTAGAGAGAGAGAGTGTCTGGTGCTACTTTCGATGAGGTTATTGACATTGCTCGTCAGATTAAGATGGTTTGCAGCTAGGAGCGGGTTGAGAGGGAGGCTAAGAGGCCTCGTGGTTCCGGTGATTTCAGCGGTGTTCCTTCAGGGGGTCAGTTTTACCGCGGTAGGGGTCGTTCTTACAGACACGCTCAGGCGGGTCGTCCAGCTCATCGTGGTGCATCAGCTAGCCACGATTCTTACAGTGCTCACTCAGGCCAATCTTCATTCAGTGCACTACCAGCGCAGAGTTCTCATCATGCCTCGTCTGCTCAGGCTTCTACAGGTAATTCTTTGGGTTATCAGGAGCAGCAATTCCGTAAGAGGAGGGGTTGTTTCGAGTGCGAAAAATTGGGTCATTTCAAGAGAGATTGTTCTACGCTGTTGAGTGGGGCTCCATAGCAGAGTTCTCGACCAACGGCACCAGCACCAGCAGTTACACCACCCGCCCAGCCAGCTCAGGGTGGGGGTCAGGTAGCTAGGGGTCGCCCAAAGGGGGAGGCCAATCAGGTCGCGGGCAGGCTCGATTCTATGCTTTTCCTGCCAGGCCAGATGTTGTTGCCTCAGAAGCAGTGATCACAGGTATTGTTTCAGTGTGCCACAGGGAGGCTTATATATTATTTGACCATGGTTCCACTTATTCATTTGTATCATCATATTTTGCTCATTATCTGGATATGCCCTATGAGTCCTTAGTTTTACCTATTTGTGTATCTACACCGGTGGGCCATATTATTACTATGTATCATATGTATCGGTTGTGTGTGGTAACTATTGGGGAACTGGATACTAGAGTTGATCTCTTATTACTCGGTATGGTTGATTTCGATGTAATCCTAGGTATAGATTGGTTGTCTCCATGTCATGCTATTCTCGACTGTCACGCAAAAATTGTGACGTTGACGATGTCGGGGTTGTCAAAGGTTGAATGGAGAGGTTCTCTAAATTTTGTTCCTAGCAGGGTAATTTCTTATTTGAAGGCCCAACGTATGGTTGGAAAGAGATGTCTGTAATATTTGGCCTTTGCGAGAGATGCTGATGTTGATACTCCTATTATTAATTCAGTACCGGTCATGCGAGACTTTCTAGATGTATTTCCTGCAGATCTGCCGGGTATGCCACCCGACATGGATATTGATTTCGGTATTGACTTGGTGCAGGGAACTCAGCCTATTTCTATTCCTCCTTATCGATTGGAACCAGCTGAGTTAAAAGAATTGAAAGAGCAACTTCAGGAACTCCTTGAAAAAGGGTTTATTAGGCCTAGTATGTCACCTTGGGGTGCACCAGTTCTGTTTGTCAAAAAGAAAGATGGTACTATGTGGATGTGCATTGATTATAAACGGTTGAACAAAGTTACAATCAAGAATAAATATCCATTGCCACGTATTGATGACTTATTAGACCAGCTTCAGGGAGCGAGGATGTTCTCCAAAATTGATTTGAGATCTGGGTATCACCAGTTGAAAATTTGGGATTCGGATATTCTAAAGACGACATTCAGAACTCGTTATGGCCACTATGAATTTCTTGTGATGTCTTTTGGGCTAACCAATGCCCCAACAACATTTATGCATTTGATGAATAG
>AWOL01S0002480.1:0-17626 GCA_000715115.1 Nicotiana otophora | reverse complement strand
TTTGGAAACAACCTCTCTACCCCAGGGTAGGGGTAAGGTCTGCGTACACACTACCCTCCCCAGACCCCACTAGTGGGATTATACTGGGTTGTTGTTGTTGTTGTTGAAAGCATGCCTACCTTTTCATGTTGAAAAGTACTGTATTTGGACTTAGCTATGAAGCTCGTCACTACTTTAACTTGCTGAGTTGGTTGTACTCATACTATACCCTACACTTTGTGTGCAGATCCAGGTGATCCCGAAAACAGTGGGTGTTGATTCTTTCATACAGTTGATTTTCTGGAGATTCAGAGGTAGCTGCCATATTTTGCAGACCTTGTCTCTCCTTCCCTATCCTTTTATTTATTTTATTTGGTCTCAGATTATTATAGACTGTGTTTCCTATAATTGTAATTTATAGACGCTCATGTACTCAGTGACACCAGGTTTTGGGAGTTATTGTATCGAAATTTGCGAGATTATTGGTATTGTATTTAAACATTATGTTTTCAAACTTAAAGGAAGTCATGGGTTATTGATGTTGTCGGCTTGCCTAGTATTAAGATATGCGCCATCACGACAGGTTAGGATTTTTGGATCGTGACAAGTTGGTATCAGAGCCAAGGTTACATAGGTCTCACGAGTCATGAGCAGGTTTAGTAGAGTCTTGCGGATCGATACACAGACGTTTGTACTTATCTTCGAGAGGTTGCCGAACCCTTAGGGAAATTTCACTTTCTTGTATTCTATCGTGCGAACTTGTTAATTCCGGAAAATTAAAATTCTGTTATTCTATTCTCTCAGAGATGGTGAGAACATGTACTACCGGATCGGACGGCTAGCCACCAGTGCCACCAGTTAGGGCCGCGAGAGTCTGGGGCCGTGGTAGAGGTCGAGGTGTAACTCATACAGCAGTTGGAGCAACACCTGTAGCACCACCAGTTGCTCCAGCTCAGGAGAAGTTTCCAGATATAGCTGAGCCGACAGGACTAGCTCAGGCACCAGCTGTGCCCATTGTGATTCCAGGCCTTCACGAGGCTTTGGCCCAGATATTGACAGTTTGTACTAGCCTTGCTCAGGTGGTTTTGGCTCAGGCCGCACCTGTCACTTCTCAGGCCGGGGGAGGTACTCATATCCTTATTACCCGTACTCTAGATCAGGTAGTACAAGGACTTCAGATACCGGAGGCACTACCAGCCCAGGCAGTTGCAGCTACTTAGGCCCCGGTAGTCCCTGTTATGGCAGATGATGATCAGAGAAGACTTTAGAGATTTGGGAGGCTTCGACCTCCATCATTTAGCGGTGCTGAGTCAGAGGATGCTCAGTGTTTTTTGGATAATTGCTAGCGGATGCTTCGGACAACGGGTATTTTGGAGACCAGTGGGGTCTCGTTCACTACATTTTAGTTTTATGTGGCTGCCTTCAGTTGGTTGGAGGCTTATGAGAGGCGCAGGCTGGTCGGTGCAGTACCACTTACATGGCAGGAGTTCTCTGTTCTCTTTTTGGAGAAGTTTGTGCCGCAGTCTCACAGAGAGGAGCTGCGCAGACAGTTTGAACAGTTACGTTAGGATGGCATGTCTGTGACGCAGTATGAGATGAGATTTTCTGAGTTGGCTCGTCACGCAGTTTGGATGGTTCCCACTGATAGAGAGAGGATTAGGAGGTTCATTGATGGCCTCACATATCTGATGCACTTACTTATGACTAGGGAGAGCATATCTGGTGCTGCTTTTGATGAGGTAGTTGACATATCTCGGCAAATAGAGATGGTCCGTGGCCAGGAACGTGGAGAGAGGGAGGCCAAGAGGCCTCGTGGACCAGGTGATTTCAGCGGTGTTCCCTCAGGGGGTCAGTTTTACCGCGGTAGGGGTTGTCCTTACAGACACTCTCAAACGGGTCATCCAGTTCACTGTGGTGCATCATCCAACCATGGTTCATATAGTTCTCATCAGGGTCAGCCATCTTTCGGTGCCCTTCCAGCCCAGAGTGCATCTCGTGCCCCTTCAGTTCATGGTTCATTTGCACCGGGTGCTTCTAGCAGTTATTCTGATTCTCGGGGCCCAATTCAGTACGCACCACCACCAGTACCGGAGAGCTGCTTCGAGTGCGGGGAATATGGGCCTATGTGGAGATAGTGTCCTCATCGCTCGGGAGGTCCAATGTAGCATAGGAGTCAGACTACGACTTCAGCACCAGTTACTTCACCACCCGCCCAAGCAGCTCGGGGTGGGGGTCAGTCTGTTAGGGGTCGCCCAAGAGGGGGAGGCCGATCAGGTGGCGGTCAGGCCCGATTCTATGCTTTTCCTTCTAGACCAGATGCTGTTGATTCAGATGCAGTGATCATAGGTATTGTCTCAGTGTGCCATAGAGAGGTATGTATGTTATTTAACCATAGTTCTACTTATTCGTATGTATCATCGTACTTTACTCATTATCTAGATATATCCCGTGAGTCCTTAGTTTCACCTGTACGTGTATCTACGCCTATGGGCGATACTATTATGGTAGACCGTGTGTATCAGTCGTGTGTGGTAACTATTGGGGGACTGGAGACTAGAGCTGATTTCTTATTGCTTAGTATGGTTGATTTCAATGTAATCCTGGGTATGGATTAGTTGTCCCCATGTCATGCTATTGTAGACTATCACGCAAACACCGTGACGTTGGCAATGCCGGGGTTGCCGAAGGTCGAATGGAGAGGTTCTCTAGATTATGTTCCCATCAGGGTAATTTCTTATTTGAAAGCCCAACATATGGGAAGGAAGGGGTGTTTGTCATATTTGGCTTTTGTGAGAGATGTTGATACAGATACTCCTACTATTGATTCAGTACCAGTAGTGAGAGATTTTTCGGATGTATTTACTGCAGACCTGCCGGGTATGCTTCCCGACAGGGATATTGATTTCGGTATTGACTTGGTGCAGGGCACTCAGCCCATTTCTATTCCTCCGTATCGTATGGTACCAGCTGAATTGAAAGAATTGAAAGAGAAACTTTAGGAACTTCTTGATAAGGGGTTTATTATGCCTAGTGTGTCGTCTTGGGGTGCACCAGTTCTATTTGTGAAAAAGAAAGATGGTACTATGCGAATGTGCATTGATTACAGACAATTGAACAAAGTTACAATCAAGAATAAATATCCTTTGCCGCATGTTGATGACTTATTTGACCAGCTTCAGGGAGCGAGTGTATTCTCCAAAATTGATTTGAGATCGGGGTAACACTAGTTGAAAATTCGGGATTCGGATATTCTAAAGACAGTATTTAGGACTCATTATGGTCACTATGTATTTATTATGATGTCATTTGGGCTAACCAATGCCTAGAAGCATTTATGCACCTGATTAATAGCGTGTTCTAACCGTATCTTGACTCATTTGTCGTGGTATTTATTGATGATATCCTGTTGTACTCACTTAGCCAGGAGGAGCATGCACATCACTTGGGTATTTTGTTACAGATGCTGAGAGAGGAGAAACTATATGCCAAATTTTCTAAGTGTGAATTCTGTCTTTGTTCAGTGGCATTCTTGGGACACAGTGTCCAGTAAAGGGATTAAGGTGGATCCGAAGAAAATAGAGGCAGTTCAAAGTTGGCCCAGGCCATCTTCAGTTACCGAGATTCGGAGTTTTCTCAGCTTGGCCGCTAATTATCGTCACTTTGTAGAGGCTTTCTCATCTATTGCAGCGCCTATGACTAAATTGACCCAGAAAGGTGCTCCGTTCAGGTGGTCGGATGAGTGTGAAGAGATCTTTCAGAAGCTCAAGATAGTTGTGACTACAGCCTCAGTATTGGTGTTGCCTACAGGTTTAGGATCTTATACTGTGTATTGTGATGCATCGCGTATTGGTCTCGGCGCAGTGCTGATGTAAGACAGTAGGGTGATTGCCTATGCATCCAGATAGTTAAAGGTACATGGGAAGAATTATCCGGTCCACGATCTTGAGTTAGCAGTTATTATTCATGCCTTGATGATTTGGCGAAATTGTTTGTACGGTGTCCATTATAAGGTTTATACCGATCTTCGGATTCTACAACATCTGTTTAAATAGAAGGATCTTAATTTGCGGCAGCGGAGGTGGTTAGAGTTGCTTAAGGATTATGATATCATTATTCTCTATTATCCCGGAAAGGCCAATGTAGTGGCCGATGCCTTGAGACATAAGGCGGAGAGTTTGGGCATCTTAGCATATGTACCGGTAGCAGAGAGGCCTTTAGCCTTGGATGTTCAGGCCTTGGACAACCAGTTTGTTAGGTTGGATATTTCCGAGCTGAGTCAAGTTTTGGCTTGTGTGGTTTCCCGGTCTTCTTTATATGACCGCATCAGAGAGCATCAGTATGATGACCCATATCTACTTGTCCTTAAGGACATGGTTCAGCATAGTGATGCCAAGGAAGTCGCTATTGGAGATGACAATGTACTACGGATGTAGGGCAAGCTATGTGTGCCTAATGTAGATAGGTTGCGTGAGTTAATTCTCCAGGAAGCTCACAGTTCGCGGTACTCCATTCATCCAGGTGCCGCGAAGATGTATCAGGATTTGAGGCAACACTATTTGTGGAGGCAAATGAAGAAAGATATAGTTGGGTTTGTAGCTTGGTGTTTAAATTGTCAACAGGTGAAGTACGAACATCAGATACCGGACGGATTACTTTAGAGACTTGAAATTTCAGAGTGGAAGTGGGAGCGTATTACCATGGATTTTGTAGTTGGGTTTTTACGGACATTGAGGAACTTTGATGTTGTTTGCCTGCTTGTGGATCGGTTGACCAGATCCGTGTATTTTATTCCAGTTGGTACTAATTATTCTTCGGAACGTTGGCTAAGATTTATATCTGCGAGATTGTTCGTCTGCACGGTGTGCCAATGTCCATCATTTCAGATCAGTGTATACAGTTTACATCACAGGTTTGGATGGCAGTACATTGAGAATTAGGTACGAGGGTTCAGCTTAGCATAACATTTCACCCTTAGATGGACGGACAGTCCGAGCGCACTATTCAGATATTGGAAGATATGTTACGTGCCTGTGTTATAGATTTCGGGGGTTCTTGAGATCAATTTCTGCCACTGACAGAGTTTTCTTACAATAACAGCTACCAATAGAGCTTTCAAATGGCTCTGTATGAGGCTTTATATGGGAGACAGTGTGGGTCTTCGGTGGGTTTGTTTGAGCCGGGTGAGACTAGACTATTGGGTATTGATTTGGTTCAGGATGCTTTAGAGAAGGTTAAATTGATTCAGGAGCGGCTTCACACGGCACAGTCTATACAAAAGAGTTATGCCGACCTGAAGGTCCGTGATGTTGCTTACATGGTTGGGGAAAAGGTTCTGCTCAAGATTTCTCCCATGAAGGGTGTGTTGAGGTTCGGGAAGAAGAGCAAGTTGAGCCCTCGGTATATTGGGCCTTTTGCAATACTTAAGAAAATTGGAGAGGTGGCTTATGAACTTGCATTGCCGCCTAGTCTATCGAGTGTTCATCCGATGTTTCATGTATATATGCTCTGGAAGTATGTCGGGGATCCATCTCATATTATGGATTTCAGTACAGTGCAGCCGGACGGTAATTTGACGTATGATATGGAGCCAGTAGCCATTTTAGACCGATAGGTTTGAAAGCTGAGGTCAAAGAACATATTATCAATGAAGGTACAGTGGAGAGGCTAGCCAGTCAGAGAAGCTACTTGGGAGATTGAGCAGGAGATGCAGAGCAAATATCCACACCTATTTGAGACTCCGGGTATGATTCTAAACCCGTTCGACGACGAACGTTTGTTTAATAGGGGGAGAATGTAACGACTCAACCGGTCATTTTGAGTATTATAACCCCGTTCCCCCATTTACTGCTAACTTTATGCTTTACAATTATTTTATAACTTAGCGGGTTAGTTGGTTCGGGTCCGGAAGGATTTCAAAGTCAAATGAGACACTTAGTCTCATAATAGAAAACTTAAGTTGGAAAAGTTGACCGGATGTGGACTTATGTGTAAATGACCTCTGATTTGAATTCTGATTATTCCAGTAGCTCCGTATGGTTATTGTGGACTTAGAAGCGTGTCCGAAAAATTATTTGGAGGTCCGTAGTGGAATTAGGATTGAAATGGCGAAAGTTAGATTTTTGAGAAGTTTGACCGGGGTGTTGCCTTTTTCATATTGGGGTCGAAATCTGATTCTGGAAATTTGTATAGGTCCTTTATGTCATTTATGACTTTTGTACAAAATTTGAGGTCAATCGGACGTGATCTGATAGGTTCCGGAGTCGTTTGTTGAAATTGGAAGTTTCAAAGTTCATTAGGCTTGAATCTATGTGTGATTCGTTTTTTTACTGTTGTTTGATGTGATTTGAAGACTAGACTATGATTGTATGATGTTATAAGACGTGTTGGTATGTTTGGTTGAGGTCCCGTGGGCCCCAAGTTGAATTCGAGTGGTTAACGGACATGGAAGTAAGTTGAAGAACCAGCTGAACTTTTGCTACTGTTGGTGTAATCACACATGCGGAGTAGGAACCGCTGGTGTGAGCCCACAGATGCGGGGAGGGAGCCACATAAGTGGCCAAGAAGGATTTTGGCAGGGGCCGCAAATGCGGACTTGTGGCGCAGAAGCGGTAGGACAGGCATAGGTTCGGGCAGGCGCGCAGGTGCAATGGAATTTTCTGCACCTACGAAGGCGCAAATGTGGTCCAAGGCTCGCAAAAGCAGAGGAAGCTAGGCTAAGTGACTTCCGCAGATGCGAAAACATGGCCGCAAGTGCGAAAGCACTAGGCAGTGTACAAAATAGAAGGGTCCGAGAAATTTTGTCATTTTTGACATTTCCAAGAGCGGGTGAGGCGATGTTTTAGTGATAAATCTTGGGAAATCTTGAGGTAAGTCACTTGTGATCTTTTCGACTCCATAATATTGAATTTTCATCAAATAATCCAACTAGATTACATGTTTCAGAGGTGTAAATCGGGGATTTGAACTTAGGGATTTGAAAATAAGATTTGAAGATTTGGAGGTCGAGTTGAGGTCGGATTTTGGTAAAATTGGCATGGTTAGACTTTTGGTTGAATGGGCTTTGGGCTTTTATAACTTTTATCGAGTTCCAAGACATGGGCCCCACAGGCAGTTTTTGAACTTGATTTCGGATTTTGTTGGAAAATTAGTATTTTCTTATGGAATTAATTTCAATAAATTCTATTGACTGAATCGAATTATTTGTGGCTATATTCGAGGCGTTTGGAGACCGATTCGCGAGGCAAAGGCATTGCAGAATAACGAATTACACGATTTGAGGTTACTTTAAATTTGGTCGTGAGGGTATGAAACCCCGGATCATGTGTTATGTGATGTTTTGAGGTGACGCATATGCTAGGTGAAGGGCGTGTGGGCGTACACCGTAGGAATTATGACTTGGTCAAATTTTATGGAACTGTGTAGTTGAATAATCTGTTGATATTAGTACTTTCTCTATGTGTTAGAGAAAATTGAGCTGAGACTCATATTAAAAATCATGCTTAGACATATGCTGTTATTATTGGTACCCACTGGGTTCATTTCTGTGTTTGAATTATATGTTCAAATTGTAATATCACACTCAGTCATGTTCATTCATTTCATATCATATCTCAGTTTCTGTTGCTATTTATCGATACATCATATTATCATTTTGGGTTGATTTTCATGACCTCTTGAGCCTGAGAGACTGGAGAGGTTGATGACTGAGTGAGGCTGAGGGCTTAATTGTGAGGATATTTATGGGATCGGGCTGCACGCCGCAACATGTTTTGTTGATTTATGCCATGATTGGCTTGTTATAGCACTTGGGCTGAAGGAGCCCCTCCGGAGTTTGTACACACCCCAGTGAGCGCAGGTACCTACTCAGTGCGAGTGCCAAGTGCCGAGTGTTAAGTGATTTAGAGGATTGAGTGACTGAGAGGAAAGAGTGATTGTGAGGTTGGAGTGAGTGGGAGGACTGCGTGACTGTTACTCTGAGAGGATGCATTGATTATTTATTTATTATTATTACTTGCTGAGTTGGTTGTACTCATACTTCACCCTATACTTTGTGTGCAGATCCAGGTGATCCCGGACACAGTGGGTGTTGATTCTTTCACACAGTTGATTTTCTGGAGATTCAGAGGTAGCTGCCATATTTCGTAGACCTTGTCTCTCCTTCCCTATCCTTTTGTTATTGTATTTGGTCTCAGATTATTATAGACCGTGTTTCCCAGACTTGTAATGTATAGACTCTCACGTACTCAGTGACACTAGGTTTTGCGAGTGTTCATATTAGAATTTGCGAGATTTTTTGTATTGTATTTAAACATTATGTTTTCCAACTTAAAGGAAATTGTGGGTTATTGATGTTGTCGGCTTTCCTAGTATTGAGATAGGTGCCATTACGATATGTTAGTTTTTCTGGGTCGTGACAAACTACTAACTAGAAATAGAATCAATAAACTATAAGCAGAGGGGCAAACTAGGTATAAAAACAAATTCAAAGAAGAAGTACCTTAAATGAAAAGGGGGCGAATTCCGCTTTCATCTAGCAAATAGAAATTATGTTCACATGTTAAAACAAATTTGAGAATTTATGTTCCACTATTTGGAACTTTTCGTTTGAAATACTTCAGTTTGTATATAGATGGACTCCTAAATAACTTCAATCAGTGATACTCTAAGAAATATTGAGTGAAAGAGATGGAGATAGATAGAGGAATACCTGAGATTTGGTAATCCCAAAGAGACTGAAGATAGACACCGACGATTGAAGGCCAAAACACCTATGATTGAAGGTGGACGAAACCGAGGCTTGCTTCAGAGATATGAATTTGGGGGTCGAGGGTTTTCTTTTGAGGGTTTACACTAAGGCGTTGGTTTTTCGAAAAAGAAGAAACAATTGAATAAATAAATAAAAATATTTAACTCATGAAAAATAGGAGGGAGATGAAAAGAATACGAAGGGAGTAAAATCAGAAGGAGGGAAGATTTAAAATAATTATAAAAAGCATATTGTTTAATGACCATTGTTTTCAATTGCCAGTAAAAATGTGTTTTTTATTAGCAAATATTCAATTTACGGAAACATTGGACCTTCATAGAATCAATATCGGCAATTAGTTTATTGCCATTAAATAATTGCCGCTAAAGGTTCTTTTTGTAGTAGTGGAAGGAGATTATCAAGTGATTGGATGCCGGAGTTATCTACTCCATCTCCGATAGTTCGTGGACTTCTCCGATTAAATATGTCCCAAAGAAGAGGGGCATGACGGTGGTCACCAATGACAAGAATGGGTTGATTCCTACAAGAACGGTGACCATATGGAGGGTGTGTATGGACTACCGCAAGCTCAACAAAGTCACAAGGAAGGATCATTTTCCACTTCCTTTTTAGATCAAATGCTTGATAGATTGGCTGGTCGTGCTTTCTTTTACTTTCTTGATGGGTATTCGGGCTACAACCAAATTCTTATTGCTCTGGAGGATAAAGAGAAAACAACCTTTATATGTCACTATGGTACTTTTGCCTTCAAGCGGATGCCATTTGGTTTGTGCAATACATCAGCGACTTTTCAAAGGTGTATGATGGCTACTTCACGGACATGGTGGAGAACTACCTTTATATTTTAATGGATGACTTCTCGGTGCTGGGAGATTCTTTTGATGATTGTGTTGCAAATTTGGATAAAGTGTTGGTAAGATGTGAAGAAACAAATTTGGTGCTCAATTGGGAAAAATGTCATTTCATGGTCCAGGTCGGCATTGTCCTTGGTAACAAAATCTCAAAGAATTGAATTGAAGTTGGCAAGGCAAAGATTGAGGTGATTTATAAACTTCCACCTCCAACTTCGGTAAAGGGTGTGCGGAGCTTTTTAGGCCACGCGGGTTTCTACCGGTGCTTCATCAAAGATTTCTCTATGGTGGTGAATCTGTTGTTCAAGCTTCTTGAGAAAGATGCCAAGTTCAACTTCAATGATGATTGCATGACAACTTTTGAATTATTGAAGTTCAAGTTGACAACTACTCCCATCATCACCGCTCCAAATTGGAGTGTCCCTTTTGAACTCATGTGTGATGCAAGTGACGTAGCGGTTGGGGCCGGTTTGGGGCAACACATTAACAACTTTTGTCACCCGGTCTACTATGCTAGTAAGACCATGAATAGTGCCCAAGTCGACTACACCATTACGGTCATTATCCACACGGATCATGCAGTGCTTCATTATCTTATGAGAACGAAGGACTCCAAAGCTCGGTTGATGAGATGGGTGCTTTTGTTGCAAGAGTTTGATATTGACATCCAAGGTAAAAAAAAAGGGAGTGAAAACCAAGTGGCGGACCACTTGTCTAGTTTGGAATAGGAGGGGAGGCCACATGATAGCCTTGAAATAAATGACTCCTTCCCCTATGAGCAACTCTTGGCTATTTCAATGAACGAGGTGCCATGGTTCGCGGATCTAGCAAATTTCCTTGCATGAAATCATCCCGGATGAGTTTTCTTCAAACCAAAGGAAGAAGCTCAAACGGGATTTATAAGATTATTATTGGGATGAACCATACCTTTTTCGGATTTATACGGATATGGTGATTATAAGATGTGTACCGGTCCTTTTGTGGGTTTTTGTGGATATTCCTACATTTTGGTCGTAGTGGATTATGTGTCCAAATGAGTTGAGGCCGTTGCTCTACCTAATAATGAGGCGAGAAGTGTGGTGGCATTCTTGAAGAAGAATATTATCACAAGGTTTGGTACTCCGCGGGGAATTATAAGCGATGGGGGATCACATTTTTGCAACAATACTTTTGACACTTTACTTAGCAAGTATGGTGTTGCTCATAAGGTCATGACTCTCTATCATCCACAAGCTAGCGGTCAAGTGGAAGTCTCTAACCGGGAGATAAAGAGTATTTTGTCCAAAATGGTGAATGCTAATCGGACGGACTGGTCCAAGAAGCTTGATGATGCCTTATGGGCTTATAATATTACAAAACACCTATCAGAATGTCGCCATACCGGATGGTGTTCGGAAAAGCTTGTCATCTTCTGGTGGAACTTGAGCACAAGGCCATGTGGGCTCTAAAGAAGTTGAATCTTGATTGGGATGTAGCCGCTAATTTGAGGGTTGCACACTTGAATGAATTGGATGAGTTCCGGTGCCATGCTTATGCAAGTTCATCCTTGTACAAAGAAAAGATGAAATATCTTCATGGAAAACACATTTGGAACAAAGAGTTCAAGGTGGGCGATCTTGTATTGTTGTTTAACTCAAGGTTGAGGATGTTTCCCAGGAAGCTAAAGTCTAAATGGAGTGGTCCTTTCGAAATTATGGGTGTGACATCTTTTGGGGTATTAGACTTGAATAACAAAAACAATGAGGTATTCTGAGTCAATGGTCACTGGGTAAAGTACTATTTGGGAAAGGTTGGAGATAGACATGTCGTGGCGGTCATTCATTTCAATTGATGGTATTCT
Source organism: Nicotiana otophora (assembly GCA_000715115.1). Lineage (NCBI taxonomy): Eukaryota > Viridiplantae > Streptophyta > Magnoliopsida > Solanales > Solanaceae > Nicotiana > Nicotiana otophora. Next base: position 6,189 of record AWOL01S0002480.1, on the reverse strand, counting down.
ACGTCGTGCCGCAATGTTAAATCAGGTGCTTCTTGCGAGGCAACACATGTTTATTTTCCTTTTTTGTAGTTAGGTGTTATTTTTGTGCTATCTTGATTTGAAGTGTGCAACAAGGCTGAGTGTGACTAACAGGAACTGTGGACAAAAATGTGGCTAAGTGTTGAAAGAAGTGCGGACCACAGTTGATTTGTGCGGACCGCACAGTTTCGAGTGTTGTAGCAAAAGAGCAATGTGGCCACATAATTATCTTGCGGACCGCACAAATGAAATGTTGGAAATGCGAACTCTATAAAGTTTAGTCTATCAGAAAAAAGGTCGAAGTGCGACCGCAAGAGGAAATATGCGGTCGCACGCAGAAATTTGCGGACCACAGATGGATAACCAAACATGAAGCCCCAAGTCACAGAGAGTGAGGACTGCATATGAAAATATGCGGCCTCACTCGACCTTCTTCCCCTTTCATAGACCATAAAGTTTAAATAGAAGGGCAGGGGCAAGGGTTACGTTTTTTTCATTCTCTGAGCACAAAAAAAACACTCTAGTGAAATTTCTTGGTGAATCTATCTATCCACACACACACAACATCTAGGTTCAGTCACTCATCACACTCATTCATCTGGTATGCTTCAATTTCTTGTTAATCTTCTTTTTTCAATTAGTAGATTGTTAGTCATTTTATGGCCATTTGTCAATAAAATATAATTATGCATTCATGTAGAGGTAAATCTGTAGTGGGTTAACTAATACATGCTCTTTGGGGACTGGGTTAACATATTTTCATGTTTCTATAATTTTACCATGTCCAATTGTGCACAAAATTGCAAAGCCTAGAATGACCTAACTGAACTATTCGAAGTTTTTGAATTCTATGGCCGCACCTGGAATTGTGTAGTCCACGAAAATTGATTCTAGGGCATTATTAGTGAAGAAGGGGTCTGCAGCCGCAAGGTAAAATGTGCGGACCACAGAATTCCCATTACGGTCACAGAACGACCCTTTTACTATCATAAGAGAGTCTACACTTTATGACATAAATGTGAGGGCGAAGGTCTAATTGTGCGGACCGTAAAAACCATGTTGCAGTCGCACATCAGCCAATTCTCTGTCATCACAGAGTTGGCATCTTTTGGGTTTGAATATTGAATTGCAACTAACAATTGCCTTTGCTTGATACAGACAATGGTTCGATCTAGAGGCAAAGGTGACACTTCTAAAGAGAGGGGAGAACCTTCTCGGGGTAAGGCAAGAGTGCCCTACCCCTTGGCTAACAAAAGACAATTGCAAAGAAAGCTACAACCGACAGGGGGAGAGATGTAGATCTTTCTGACACGAGCTCATATGTCCCGTCTAGGGAAGCATTAGAGGGAAACTCAGCCTCTATTCAGGAGCAATCGCTGTACAGTCAATGCCGCAAGAGAGGTACCAACTCAGGGATGAGTCGTCCTGATCTCATAGAACTTTTGAAGACTCGAAGAGTGCTAGTCAGGATTCTAAGCCATCGGCCACACCTGTCCTTGAGGCACATGTTACACTAGTTCAGGATATTCCCGATGACAGCAGAAAGGGAAATACTATAGCTGCCGGCCTTGAAAGGTCGAAGAAGAAAGAGGTTTGGGAGGACCGATTTGTTTGCTTGGATGCCTTCACCGGCTTTCATACATTGTGGACAGTGGGGTCGCTAATTCTCGAGCAATAGTTTCTATTGAAAGATCTGGAGAGGTACAACCCAGTAGTGCTGAGATTGTTCAGGGAATGCAAGGGGCAGATGTGGTTCACTCAAAGTGTATTGGACGCCAAAGAGTACTTGATCCGGGAATTATATGCAATGTAGATCACATTAAAAATGTGACAAAAGTGACAAAAGTACGGAACTTAAAAGTGAGATTTGACCAACATACACTTAACACGTACTTGGGATTCGAAGATGTTGAGCCAAATGAATATTTAGAGAAGTATGCATTGGGAGACGCAACCCATCCTTGGTTAGCGGAGATTCTAGTAGCTGGGGTTCCTATCCACCAGAGCACTCTCAGTTTCGAGGCGAAGGGGTGGTAAACCTTTGTTTGCAGCAGACTGGACCTTAACCAGAATGAGACTTACCTTCCAATTCCTCAGGCAATTGGTTGCTTATATTATGGCCGGGTACCCTATCAACGTGGGTGTCGTGATGTTAGACAACATATCAGTGATTGCTCGGCAAGATGACTCGTCCTACCTATACCCCAACACTATTATAGAATATCTCACAGATGGAAGGGTATAGCCGAGAGATTATGACACAAAGGTCAGGCTGAATAACCCTTTTACTTGGTATTTACTGATGGATTCGAATAATCCAAAGAAGAAAGTTCAGCCTCCTACCACCGCGGGTCTGTCTGATGAGCCAGCGACGGTAGTTGCTGCAGCATTTGATGCTCCATCCACTTCAATTGAGCCTTCCTACAGTGCTGCAACTATGCCTCCGCCATCATCCACAACCCATATTGCAGTTCCTGCCACAGCTCTCACCTCGGCTTTGAAGCCAGTGTCCATGCTTACGGCCCCACTCTATGCTCTGCGAGTCTCCCAGACATTGGCGAGCCTCAACAATCGAATGAAGACAACCACTACAAAGTTGTTTGACTTATCCAGTACTGTTGTAGCACTGTCTTCGGTTCAGGCACCTCAATTTCCACCGACAGTTGAAGAGACATTGAAGAAGCTCCTTGAGAACCAGAACACTATTATGGCTACCTTGGTACAACATGCGTTAGTGATCGAAGAGCTGGGAAAAGAAGTAAAGAAGATGAGAAAGTCCCAGTCCAGCAAGAAGTCAGTGGACAAGCTCTGGAGATAGGTGACCGGGCTTGCTACAACCAAAGATCTTCCATTTGACATGCTGATTGACCCACACCAGTATGGCCCAGATCCTACAGCACCGGTTGCACCAGCTGGCCAGTCTGAGGAGCCAAACCTTGTTGTCGATACTGTCGAGGCAGTGCGTCAGATGTTCACCAAGCCAGCCACACCTAGATTTGAGGATGATGAGATTCAATTGGATGATCCTGCGAGCGGTGACATTGCTGGGGACACAAAGATGTCCAAGGATCCATAGGGAGTTTTCTTCCCTCTTTCCCCCCTTTTACTCTTATTTTGTTAAGCGTTAGGGACAATGTTTATCTTTATTCAGGGGTGGAGTTTATTGATTATATTTGATACATTCTGAGACATTAGGTATGTAATAAATTGATATTATTTTCTCTTTATTATGTATATACTATCTCTTTATCTCATTATGTATATTCATTCTATTTTCAGTAGTGTTTGCTTATTAGCTTCTTTATTTTTGTTTCTTTATTAGTTATTTGTTTGATTTAGTAGCTTCTTTATTTGGTTTAGTAGATTCTATTTATGTTTTAGTAAACAATAAGCCTTTGGTTTTCTTAATGCCACGGTTCTTTCCAAAGGTAGTTGTTGTGTGAACCGGATGACTTGTCCCAACGATGGATGACGTGACAACCTTCTTAAGGGAATGAGTCTGTTTTTATGTTTAGGTAATAATAGTAGTAGTAATGAATAAAAAGACCTAATTAAGTCATGCTCGAAGAGTCAACCATGCTTCAATTGGTACCAACACACTTAACTACGTGCTTATGGTTAGAGACAAGGATTTTGAAATAAATAGCTCTAGTTAGTGAATGTGGTCATTGTGGGACCTCGACTCTATCCCTTTAACAATCCGGTTGCGTGAGGGGTGAGATGAATTGTTGCTAGTCCAAGTATCCGTGCGAAGAGTCCAAAACTTGCACCGAATGTGTTTCCAGGTGAAATCCTAAGTTTTGCTTGGTTTGAAAAGTGATTATAGGCCCGCCTTGGCCCGTTTGAGTCTTCTATTGCCAACAAATGTCATTATCCCTAGTCAAACTCTTTGAGCTTCTAGCCTTTTTCATTTGATAACCATGTTACAAGTATTTACCCGTTTCGTCGTGACCCTCTCTTGGTACCCGAGCTTTCCTTAACATTCCTGTGAAATAAACGACTCAAAACATAAGTTTGGGGGGAGATACGAGGAACTTGAAAAAGGTATCAAGGCACAGAAAGAGAAAAGAAATGATCTCAATGAGAAGAGAAGGCAAGAAAAGAAAAGAACAAAAAGAAAATGCAAAAAGTGAATATGTGAAAGAGTTGAAGGGATTCAAAAGGAGGTAATGATCCTAAACTTGGAGAAATCAAAAAGGGATAAAACGATAGATATGATCAAGAAAGAGTGATGGTAAGTCTCTATAGTCCCCAGTGAAACTAAAGTGCCTCTAAGAATTGGAAAAGTGTGAGCCGAGAAATGTAAGATGGAGTACTTAAGGAAAGGTGTAACCACTCACCCATATTGTATCCGACCCTAATCCAAAAGCCTTCATTACATCCCGGAAGAAATCTTACTTGATATAAAACCAAGTGATCTTACATTAGTGGCGATCTACATGAGGGGCAAGCCTATGGTACTTGAAGCTGGACTTGCGACATTCTCTTTAGAGAGATGAGTGAACCTTTCATAAATCTTTGGATTGAGTGCTAAATTTCTTAAGTGAGCTAGGAAAATGGAAAGTAGAGGAGGAAGAGTTTGGATTCCACCATGACTTACATGATAGAGCAAGAATCCTTGATGAGTAAAGTCAATTCTTGAAGCTCAAATGTTACATTAGAATTATATGTGCATGAATGTTTGAATTGTCGCCTTGTTGATAATACATGAGTTGTGTGGATAATTGTTGGTCCTAACTGATGTGTGGATGGCTCACCTTTGACTCGCTGTAATGACCCTTAACCTTTGGAGGTGGAACTAATTTATTTGCTTAAGGACAAGCAAAAGAACATTTGGGGGAGTTGATAAGTGGGGATTTTGACTATTTATTAGCACCTTTTAGCTTTCGTTTTAGTCCGAAAGTATTGAATTGTGTTCCCGGAACTAATAAAATTATGTAAAATTACAGGAATGCAGGAAGTTTGGTCTCCCGAGATGAAATCTGACTCAAAAAGGAGTGTTCCAAAGCACAAGGCAATAAAGGGTGCATAAGAACAGTTGTGCGGTCCGCAGAAGTAATTATGTGGCCATAGAAGAAATTGCGGACCGCAGAATTCCATCTGCGGCCGCACAAGAAGAAGAAAAATATGGCAAGGACCGCACATGAATTATGCAGCCGCAAAATAGGACTAGGAGTCAAAGATCAGAGAGTATGCAGAAAGACCAAGTCCAGGAGCCTTTATAAATTGCGGACCGCACAATAATTGTGCTGCCGTAGAAGATTGCCTCGCGGCCGTAGTCCAGAAATGTACGGCAGCGAAACTCCACTTGTTGCCAGATGAAGAAATCTGCAGACCGCCCATGGAATTGTGCGGCCGCAGAACCTCCCGAGGGGCATGTTTGTCCGAGATTTTTGTCCCTGTATAAATAGACGAGTTTCACAAAATTTAGTGAAGTTTTGAACATTTGAAGTTGCTCTAGCCACTTTTCTTTACTACTTTAGGATGTTTTACATTATTTTGGTGTATTTACATACGATTTCATCATTTTAATCTTGCATCATGAGTTTAATGAGCTTTTCTTCTTTATTTTCTTCAAATCCCATTATGAGTATCTAGAATCTTACTAGGGTTGTGACCCAACCCTACTGTGTAAACCTTATGGGTATCTAATTTAGTGCTTGTTTCTGATTGGGTGTTGATTATTTAGCTAAGTTCATGCTTCAATTTTAGAATTAATGGTTGCAAACATTGATTCATGCCTATTTGACTTAGTCTCAACTTGAGAAACAAGGACCTAGTCTAGGATAACTTAGCTAATAAGTAATTGGGTCAATTGAGAGATTGATTAGCCCAATTAAAGGGTTCAACCTAGAGATAGTAATAACCCGACTTGAGTCCTTATCAACTGTTTTGGTTGATACCCATTTGGACTTGAGAAAGCCAAAATTGGCAAAATCACTCTCTAATCGAGAGGTATTGAGAGGGTAACATAGAGTTGAGAGCTATAATACACCCCAATCAACAAAACAAACATTAACGTCTTTATCCCATTAGTCAAACATCTTGGTTATGGTCACAGCCCTAGGCCTTTAAACTATTTGGAAAAACACCAAAAATACAGATTTGCTTTTAGTTTCTTTTCTTTAACTTATAACTGCTAGAGTAAAATTAGAATTAGAAATCAAAACT
>AWOL01S0002478.1:3059-19573 GCA_000715115.1 Nicotiana otophora | reverse complement strand
TGATCATTTTGCATTCTTGTTGGGACTTTGTCCTTCTTGTGGTAGTGACTTTGTCACTCATCTAGGCATGCCTCTTGATTTGGATCTTTTGCCATCTCNTATGTAGTTCGTATGGGATTTCTATTTAGCAAAGGGTACGTACACAACCAAGGCACTAGAGGAAGCGAGTTTAACTGTCGCGAGGATGGCATGCGCCAAATAAATGGCTTGAGGCGTCTTATGACTAGTGTCCTACAGCAATGGAGGTTAGTATTGTGGATCATGGGAATGTGTCCTGTGGCTTCGCTCCAAGTAAGGGGAGTCCACTATCAACAATTAGATTGCGGGGCCATATGCTATATCAGTTGGGACCTGAGATGTATTTATGTGATACTGAAAGGTTCTCCGAAACTTGTATATGATTAAGAGGTGGGATTCAAGCTACAAGCTTTATTCCAGTTAATACTCCACATGCGTGCAGTCAGCTAGAGGTGGAGGATAGGCATGTAGTGGGCACCTAAGAGGTGGAGACCCGACCCGTTGATATAATCGCTATGATTTGGCTAAGGACAATACACTAGATGGTGACGTTACAGGAACAATCCTGATTTTTGTTATAAAAGGATATTTTTCCCTTAATTTGATTCGGTTTTGAATATTGAGGTAAGTCCTCCTATTATGCTCCACTTAAGGGTGAGCTTCGTAAATTTGTGACCCACTTATATGTTATCCCTATTGGGAGATCTGAAGGTGTGAACCCGTGTCTGTCATTTTATTTTGGTACACCATTGAGGGCTATAAGCCCAAAAGTAATTTTTATTATTCATTACAGTGGGTTTANTGGGTAAGCTTCGAAATTTTGTGAACCACTCACATGTGTATCCCTGTTGGGAGGTTTGATGATGTTAGCATGTGTCTATCATTTTTTATTTTGTACATCATTGAGGGCTATAAGTCCAAACGTGACTTTTTATTTCTCACTACTGTGAGTTTTGATGTGATTTCGGAATAATTGATTTCAATTTTATGAATTATATGCCCTACCGATATAAGGGTTCATTATATGTTGTGAAAATTGTTTATGAAATATATTGAAAAGAAGAAAGAAAGGAAATTGAAAATTTCAGTTGGCACAATATGCAACATACTTGTGATTCGGAGTTGAGGACGAGATCCTCGTATTTTTACATGATGTGAAATATTTAAATCGGTTTGCAAGCCGCGATGGAAGTTATGCAAGGACGAGGTCCTTGTGGTAAAATATCTATAACTCTTATAAAGTAATCAAAACCTGTTTTGTCTTTTATTTACCCGAAAATAGGTGATGAAGTATAGGGCAGGTGTTGCCCAGATTTTCTGTTTTACAAACCCTCCCTGTACTATTGTTAGTAAGTTTAGCATAATGTTTTGTACAAAATTGATATGGGGGGTGATTCAAAATGTTATGAAACGCTAAGACACATATCTACAACTATAAAGAAGACCACACAGTCTAGTTTGTCCTTTTTCATCTTCAAATCTGAGTCACAACACGAGGCAGTGATACTGTCCAGAAATTCTGTTTCGAATATTTTGGATAATTTTCAACAATATCATATTTAGTTTGACATGTTAAATTACTGATCTTATATGGATATTTTATTATGTATTTAAGGTATATATATCCTTGTAAAAGCTAAGGGGAAGTGTACGAGGAAGTGGACGGATTTGGTTTGTTTAGGGCGTAGACGATTCGAACGTCCTCACGCTGTGGTTGAACTATTTTGTGGTAAAACACCAAGGTTTGTGTATAAACTTTGTACTCTTTTTACTTGCTGGAATATTTTGAAATAACCTGATATTTTATTTTTCTTCTCTTCAGTTAATAGCATTGTATTCGTGTTATATCAAGTATTGCAAGATATTTGCTAAATCGCCCACTCGTACAGATTGTTTGATCATTTTGCATTCTTGTTGGGACTTTGTCCTTCTTGTGGTAGTGACTTTGTCACTCATCTAGGCATGCCTCTTGATTTGGATCTTTTGCCATCTCGACTTTGGATTTGTAGTTCATCTTAAATTATGGAACTTGTCCGTGTTAAGTACGAACTAGGAAGCCATTTTTAATATGGTTCTTGATTCTCTTGACTATTGGATTTTGACCCTACTTGATTTTGGGTTTCGGTCCATCTTGATATCTGCTTTTGCTTAGTGTGATGGCATGACGTACATATCGGGCGAAAAAAATAGATATTTGACAAGCTTTCTTGGATTGATAGTATACACTTTCTCAACTCTTGAATCTTGAACATAGTTATTGATAATTGAAAACACTTCAAGGGTTGATATTTGATACTTTTGATATATTTGTTTACTTGTTTTAAATTATATTTCATTTGAGTTACCTATGACTAAAAATGAGAAGTGGAGAAGTTAATAGCTCCAAGCCCCCAAAGTTTATACGGCACTAAGATTTATGCTTAGCGATAGTTATTTTCTATCGTAGGTAATGTACGGGATGAAATTTGAAGACGGCTTTATGAAGTAGTATTTTTGGGAGCACTTATGGAGATCACATTTGCGTATGCACCATGGTTTTGTATAGTTTTAGGACTTGTACATGATATATATGTCACACTTATATATGTTATTTGGAGGCTTGGATATTAAAACCAAAATCTTGTCACTTGAATTTAGTAACTTATTTTGTTGTTTTAAGGTGTGTTAATAACTCAAGTCTTGTAATATGTTAAATTTACACTTTGTCTTATATATATGTACAAAGGAGAAACTAGTTTTCCTTTTTATACCTGATACTTTGAAATTTATGTACAATACAAACTTGCAGTGATGTCGAAAGAAAGTATAATTTTGTTAAGAAGTTGCTTTAATGTGTTAATTATTCAAGAAGGGTTATATCACCTTATGTTGAAATTTTGACATTGTATTTTATTTTTAAAAAAATAAAAAAAATTATGAAGAGTATTTTCGAAAATAAAAATATTGCACTTTGGACCTCATCGCATGGGCCTATTTCCCTCTACTAAATTATTCTGAATATTTTTTAATTAATATCTTCTTAATGTTGTAAGTAGTAAATTAGATTTGTTTCGTAAGTAGCACCCTCCCAAAGGGGTTGCTACAAGTTTTGGTATCAGATCCTAGGTTTGTGATTCTAGGATTTTTGTTGTTATCGTCCCTAATATTTTTGTTATTTTCTTTCTTAAAAATGACTTGGAGATTATAAATTTTTGCATACTTGTTTAATGTAATTTGATGTATTACTTGTGCATATGCATCGTGTACATGTCCCTAATGCAGTGTGATATTATCTTTTATAGGAATTTAATATGGTCTCTTCTTCGAATAGAGCTATTGAATCCGTTGATTTTAAGTGAGGCCCATTATAATGCTCCACCTCACCTCCAAGAAGGAGATGAGGTACCCTTGCCTCACCTAAATCATCATCGTGTTAGTGAAAATGAAGAGGACAATAATCTAAGAGCAATGGGTCATAGTACTCCTATTATGACTCCTCCATTTCAGCAGATGGCTGAGTTCTTTCGTCACTTGGCTGGGACAATGTCAGAACCTAGTGAAATGAATTTTGAGAAGATGAGGAAAATGGATGGAGTCGAATTTGAAGGCACTACTGATCCCACAGTAGCTGAACAATGGATTGAATGCATGTAGAGAGTCTTTTAACAACTAGAGTGTACTAATGCTGCCAAATTTAAGTATGTTATCTCTCTTTTACAAAAAGATGCCTATGATTAGTGGGTAAGTGTGCCAAATGCAAAAGCAAAACCTCCAGTGCTGACTTGGGATGACTTTGTGAAAACATTTCGTGTGAAATATGTCCCTCTTGTCTACTGTGATGCAAAGAAAAAAGAGTTTCTGAATTTAAGACAAATGAGTATGTCTATTGTAGAGTATCAATAAAACTTTCTCAGGCTTTCTCGCTATGCTGGAGGTATTATTGATGGTGAAAGAGACAAGTGCAGAAGATTTGAAGAAGGTTTGAATGGTTACATTCGAAAATCTATGGCAATCTTGCAACTTGAGGATTTTTCCAAGCTAATTTCAGCTGCTCTTGCTTGTGGAAAAAATTGACAAGGAAGAAGCTAGTAGGAGAGAAAACAAGTTTAGGAAGGGTAATTCAGATTATGACGGTCCATCCAAGAAGGGAAAGTTTGACTATTCCAAGACTGAAAGTGCACAGAAGTCATCATATTATAAGCAGAATAAGCCAAATTTCTCTACTGCTAGTACTCCAAGTTATGGCCAAGGCAAAACTTATACACCTACTTGTGCACAGTGCGGAAAGAATCACTATGGTGTTTGCAGAAGAACTTCTGGTGCTTGTTTTAATTGTGGAAGTATGGATCATAAAGTGAAGGATTGTACTAATCCTAATCCTCTTTCTTATACACATATAGAGGGCTCAGTTCAAAAGCTTATCACTACTCATTCTCAAGCTTATAACGGTGCAAGACCTAGAAATATACAAGCGGCGGGTTCGGGTGGAGCTAATCAGGCTAGTGGGTCGAGATCTACTGCACGAGTCTATGATATGAGACAGAAGAATGACCAAGATGGTCCGGATGTGGTTGTTGGTAAATTTCACTTATTTGGCATATATGTTGTTACATTATTTGATCCTGGCTCTTCGTACTCTTATGTTTGCTCATCACTTGCATTTCCTGATACTGTTAAATCTGTAAGACTTGACTTTGATGTGTTGATCACGAGTCCATTAGGTCATCAAGCTGTTGTTAACAGGATTTACCGAGATTGTCCATTCATGATTCAAAATCTGGTCTTCCCTGCAGACTTGCTTGAAATGCCCTTCCAAGAATATGATGTTATTGTTGGTATGGATTGGCTCCATAGGCACCATGCATTGGTTGATTGTAGGTTGAAGCAAGTGACTTTTAGAACTCCTACATACTCACACATAGTAGTTCAAGGAGAAAGATCATTGAAAGCTAATATTATTTCTGCGGTCTTGGCAAGGAAGATGATTTTTCAAGGTTGTGATGCCTATCTTGCTCATATAGTCGATACNAAGATGATTTGTCAAGGTTGTGATACCTATCTTGCTCATATAGTCGATACACGATTGGGGAGTCCAAGTCTTAAGGACATACCAACCGTGTGCGACTTTCCTGATGAACTTCTTGGGGTGCCTCCAGAAAGGGAGATTGCATTTCCTATAGAGCTTGTCCCTGGAACTACTCATATTTCTATCGCTCTTTATAGAATGGCTCCAGCTGAATTAAAAGAGTTGAAGGCTCAATTGCAAGAACTTCTTGAGAAAGGTTTTATCCGTCCCAGTATTTCGCCTTGGGGAGCTCCTGTTTTATTTGGGAAAAAGAAATATGGCACTCTTAGGCTTTGCATTGATTACTGGCAGTTGAACAAGGTAACAATCAAGAATAAATATCCACTGCCTAGAATAGATGACTTGTTTGACCAACTGAAGAGTGCCAGCTTGTTCTCAAAAATTAACTTGAGGTCTGGATATTATCAATTGCGCGTGAGGGAGCAAGATGTTCCTAAAACTGCTTTTAGGACCAGGTATGGACATTATGAATTTTTGGTAATGCCATTTGGTTTGACAAATGCTCCTGTTGCATTTATGGATCTTATGAACCGTGTATTCAAGCCTTATCTTGATCAATTTGTGGTGGTGTTTATTGATGACATTTTATCTATTCCAAGAATAGAGAAGATCATGATAAGCATCTCCGGATTGTCATGCAAATTCTGAAAGAGAGGCAACTCTACGCGAAGCTTTCCAAATGTGAATTTTGGCTGAGTGAAGTGGAATTTTGGGGAAATATTGTATCAGCTAAAGGTGTGAAGGTTGATCCTAGTAAGATTCAAGCTATTATTTATTGGAAATCTCTTAAAACTCCAACCGAGATCAGAAGTTTCTTGGGTTTAGTAGGATATTATAGGAGGTTCGTGAAGGGCTTCTCTATTATAGCTTCTCCTTTGACCAAACTTTTGGGGAAAGATGCCAAATTTGTGTGGGATGACAAGTGTCAAGAGAGCTTTGAAAAGCTCAAATCCTTGTTGACACAGGCTCCAATACTTTCTTTGCCAGCTGAAGGGAAAGATTATGTGGCATACAGTGATGCATATCACAGTGGCTTGGGTTGTGTTTTGATGCAAGAAGGAAAAGTAATTGCTTATGCCTCTCGAAATTTGAAATCGCATGAGTTGAATTATCCTACTCACGATCTTGAACTTGCTGCCATTGTTTTTGCCTTAAAAATTTAGAGGCATTACTTGTACGGGGAGAAATGTCACATATTTACTGATCACAAGAGTTTGAAGTACTTGGGTACACAAAAAGAGTTAAACTTGAGACAACGTAGATGGCTTGAACTCATCAAAGATTATGATTGCACGATTGATTATCATCCTGGTAAAGCTAATGTAGTTGCAGATGCGTTGAGTCGCAGTTCCCTTGCAAGTTTAAGTCTAAGTCCTTTGCCCTTTCTTCTTGAATTAAGAGACATGAATGTTTGTCTTTCATTTAATTCTAATGGTTCTATCATTGCTAATTTGCAAGTCAAGCCACTCTTACTTGAGCAGGTCCAAGAAGCGCAGAAGTTAGATGAGAAGTTTGTGAAACGGGTTGAAGAAGTCCAGAATGGAAGAAAATCAGATTTTACATTGAAGAAAGATGATACCTTATTTTATAAAAATAGGTTGTGTATTCCTAATGATGATGAATTGAGGAAGCATATCTTGATTGAAGCACATAATTCGCCTTATGCAATGCATCCTGGAGGTCCTAAAATGTACCGGACCATCAAGGAGCACTACTGGTGGAGTGGTATGAAGAAAGACATTGTAGAATTCATTTCTAAATGCTTGGTATGCCAACAAATAAAAGCTGAACATCAAGTTCCAGCTGGTCTACTACAACCCTTGTCAATACCTGAGTGGAAATGAGAAAGGATAACGATGGACTTTGTTTCTGGACTTCCACGCACTCAAAGGAATCATGATGCAATTTGGGTCATTGTAGATAGAGTAACTAAGAATGCTCATTTCTTGGAAATAGAATGGACTACTCACTGGAACGTTTGGCAGAATTATACATTAATGAGATTGTGAGGCTGCATGGAATTCCTGTTTCTATTGTGTCTGATAGAGATCCAAGGTTTACATCCAGATTTTAGTCTAGCTTGCAAGAAGCTTTGGGTTCTAGGTTGAATTTTAGTACCGCTTTCCATCCACAAACAGATGGCCAGTCTGAGAGGGTAATACAAATCTTGGAGGATATGTTTCGAGCCTGCATTATTGAGTTTGAGGGTATTTGGGACAAACACTTAGCCCTAATAGAATTTGCTTACAATAATAGCTACCAATCAAGTATAGGCATGCCTCCTTATGAAGCTTTGTATGGGAGAAAATGCAGAACGCCTCTTTGTTGGAACGAGGCTGGTGAAAGAAAATTTGTGGGTCCTGAGATTGTTCAACAAACTGAAGATAAGGTAAAAATCATCAAGGATCACTTAAAAATTACCTCAGACAGACAAAAGTCTTATGCTGATCTTAAGAGGCGTGAAATCGAGTATAAAGCGGGTGATAAGGTATTTTTAAAGGTTTCTCCATGGAAGAAGATTATGAGATTTGGCGAAAAAGGTAAACTTAGTCCACGATTTATTGGACCTTATGAAGTGCTTGAGAGAGTTGGCCCAGTTGCTTATAAACTAGCTCTTCCACCAGAGTTAGACAAGATCCACAACGTCTTCCATGTTTATATGCTTAGAAGATACCGCTCAGATCCATCTCATGTTCTTCTTATTGAATCTATAGAGGTCAATCCTGATTTAACATATGGAGAAGAACCAATCCAAATCTTAGCGCGTGAGTTAAAGGAGCTTAGAAACAAGAGCATCCCCTTAGTGAAAATTCTTTGGAAAAATCATTCTGGCGAAGAAGCTACCTGGGAGCGAGAAGAGGATATGCGAATTCAATATCCACATTTGTTTAGGGACTAGTACCAGGTAAATTTCGGGATAAACTTTATTTAAGGGGGAGAGAGTTGTAACACCCCAAATTTTTACTAATATTTGTATTTTCGATTGAACATCTTTATAATGAGGAAATATTTTTACTTTGCACTTCCTAAACGTGAAATTTACAATACATGAAAAATTTCATACTCTAGGTTATGTTAATACCGACAAAGAAGTTCCATGGTGTTTCTATGCGTAACACTTAATATTATTTTGATGAATTATTGTTAAATACATTATAATTAAGTTTTTGGGCTGTCACTCTTTTGTATTTATCTAAGGATATTTAGTAGTTGGGCAGCCATTTTTATTTCATATTTATCCAAAATTCTTAAAGACAACTTTGATTGACTTAGTCTTCCATAAACTCCTCATTTTCATTCTTTCAAGAAAAAGAAAACACCCTTACCCTCTCTCCTTCTTATCACCTGAAACCTTCATGAAAACCACCATAAATTTCCACTAAACCAAACAGCAAAATTCGTTCTTGGTGAAGCTCAAGTTGCTCCTCTCTTTTGTGGTAAGTTACTAAACCCGTTTTTGCACTAGACAACTATTAGTATTTTCTTCATATAATTTTGTATAGAGCTCTGTTTTAAGTGATCTAAGACTTTATGGAAAGCTATTTCATAGATCTATAACTCTTATAAAGTAATCAAAACCTGTTTTGTCTTTTATTTACCCGAAAATAGGTGATGAAATATAGGGCGGGTGCTGCCCAGATTTTCTATTTTACAAACCCTCCCTGTACTACTGTTAGTAAGTTTAGCATAACGTTTTGTACAAAATTGATATGGGGGTGATTCAAAATGTTCTGAAACTCTAAGACACATATCTACAACTATAAAGAAGACCACACAATCTAGTTTGTCCTTTTTCATCTTCAAATCTGAGTCACAACACGAGGCAGTGATATTGTCCAGAATTTTTGTTTTAAACATTTTGCGTAATTTTCACCAATATCATGTTTAGTTTGACATGTTAAATTACTGAACTTATATAGATATTTTATTATGTATTTAAGGTATATATATCCTTGTAAAAGATAAGGGGAAGTGTATGAGGAAGTGGACGGATTTGGTTTGTTTAGGGCGTAGACGATTCGAACGTCCTCAAGTTGTGGTTGAACTATTTTGTGGTAAAACACCAAGGTTTGTGTATAAACTTTGTACTCTTTTTACTTGCTGGAATATTTTGAAATAACCTGATATTTTATTTTTCTTCTCTTCAATTAATAGCATTGTATTCGTGTTATATCAAGTATTGCAAGATATTTGCTAAATCGCCCACTCGTACGGATTGTTTGATCATTTTGCATTCTTTTGGGACTGTCCTTCTTGTGGCAGTGACTTTGTCACTCATCTTGGCATGCCTCTTGATTTGGATCTTTTGCCATCTTGACTTTGTAGTTCGTCTTAAATTATGGAACTTGTCTGTATTAAGTACGAACTAGGAAGCCATTTTTAATATTGTTCTTGATTCTCTTGACTGTTGGGTTTTGACCCTACTTGATTTTGGGTTTCGGTCTATCTTGATATCTGATTTTTCTTAGTATAATGGCATGACGTACATATTAGGCAAAAAAAATAGATATTTGACAAGCTTTCTTGGATTGATAGTATACACTTTCTCAACTCTTGAATCTTGAACATAGTTATTGATAATTGGAAACACTTCAAGGGTTGATATTTGATACTTTTGATATATTTGTTTACTTGTTTTAAATTATATTTCATTTGAGCTACCTATGACTAAAAATGAGAATTTGAGAAGTTAATGGCTCCAAGCCCCCAAAGTTTATATGCCACTAAGCTTTATGCTTAGCGATAGTTGTTTTCTATCGTAGGTAATGTACGGGATGAAATTTGAAGACGGCTTTATGAAGTAGTCTTTTTGGGAGCACTTATGGAGATCACATTTTCATATGCACCATGGCTTTGTATAGTTTTGGGACTTGTACATGATATATATGTCACACTTATGTATGTTATTTGGAGGCTTGGATATTAAGACCAAAATCTTGTCACTTGAATTTGGTAACTTATTTTGTTATTTTAAGGTGTGTTAATAACTCAAGTCATTTAATTTGTTAAATTTACACTTTGTCTTATATATATGTACAAAGGAGAAAACTAGTTTTCCTTTTTATACCCGATAGTTTGAAATTTATGTACAATACAAACTTGCAGTGATGTCGAAAGAAAGTATAATTTTGTTAGGAAGTTGATTTAACGTGTTGATTATTCAAGAAGGGTTATATCACCTTATGTTGAAATTTTGATATTGTATTTTATTTTTTAAAAAAATAAAAAAATTATGAAGAGTATTTTCGAAAATAAAAATATTGCACTTTGGACCTCATCGCATGGGCCTATTTCCGCTACTAAATTATTCTGAGTATTTTTTAATTAATATCTTCTTAATGTTGTAAGTAGTAAATTAGATTTGTTTCGTAAGTAGTACCCTCCCAAAGGGGTTTCTACAGTAAACATTTAGTTTTAACCTATGAGATGAGTGCCCGGGTGACGTTAAATGCGACTCATTAATCCGAGTAAACAATCATGAGGTCTTCATACCTCACATTCTGTTGTAAGTGCTGTGAAAATTCGAAATGAGGTGGTGGTTAATATGAGATTAATTGATGAAGCTAGAATTAATTATGAATAACTTTTAAGACCAGAGATGTAGTGATGAGCATACATATGATGTGCTTCATGTCCTGATATCATTATGATAATGCAGTGCTTGTAATGCTGAGATTGGTATTATTGATATATACCTTGTGGTATTGTGTTGGGTTGTGGATGTGTTGTTAGGAGTTGTTTTGGTATTACTCTAGCAGGTGGATAGGCCCAATTACAGGAAAGACTCTGCCGAAATTTCTGAAAAAATTAGGAGTTAGTAAAATTTGAAGGATTGAGATTTGCAAAGGAAGAGATAAGTTATGTTATGTATTTGAGGGTGAATGATCCTAAGCGGGGAAAAATATAATACCCCAGAAATTTTTTGAAGTACTACAACACTATCAAGAAAATTGGTATGTGCGTAGGCACGAGTTGCTATAGCCAGTTGAGACTAATACCGTGCATTGTTGTGAAAATTAGACCTTTTGAAATGTTTGGAGTGTAAGAAATTGATCTTAAAGCTTACAAATATGGATAAAAGAAATAAACTCAAATGAGATGATGTTGTCACGCTTATCTCAAATGCGGTTGCGTGGAATCAACCGTGAGTATATGTGTAAAAGAAAACAATCATCAATTTGGTAACCTCAGAATAATTCTTAGAACGTTCGAGGAGGAACGTTTGTTTAAGAGGTGGAGAATGTAACGAAGCGACTTGTCGTTTTAAGAAATTACGCCCCGTTCAGTGACTTAAGGTCTTGACCAGCTTCGGATTATGTGTATTGACTTGCATGCGTGGTTGAATTCAGTTACCAGATGATTCGGGGTGATTTGGGACACTCGGTCCCTAAAACGGAAGCTTAAGTCTTAGGATTTTGACCATAGTCGAGAATGTGTGAAGACGACTCCAGAATGGAGTTCTGTCGATTCCGTTAACTCCGTTGGGTGATTTTGGACTTAGGAGCGTGTCCGAAAAATTAATTGGAGGTCCGTAGTGGAATTAAGCTTGAAATGGCGAAAATCGAATTTTTAGAAAGTTTTACCGGGGGTTGACTTTTTGATATCGGGGTCGGAATCCGATTCTGAAAATTTGAATAGCTTCGTTATGTCAATTATGACATGTGTGCAAAATTTGAAGTCATTCCGGATTGATTTGATCTGTTTCGGTACAAGACATAGAATTTGAAAGTTCAAAGTTCATAGATTTTGATTTGAGGTGTGATTCATCGTTTTGATATTGTTCGATGTGATTTGAGGCCTCAAGCCGGTCCGTGTTATGTTTTGGGACTTGATTGTATGTTTGGTTGAGGTTCTGGGGGGCTCGGGTGAGTTTCAAGATGGTTTCAGATCATTTCTCCTTGTTTTGCAACTTGTGGAACTGATATCAGGTATTGTTCTTCGCGAACGCGGAGGGTCTCACGTGTTCATGAAGAAGGATTTTGAACGGCTGAGATTTGCCCATCGTGAAAGCGATGAAGAAGCCGCGAACGCAAAGAAATAGATGAGGAAAGCCTACGCAAGCGCGAGTGGGCAGACGCGAACGCGAAGAGGAAAGGGAGTTGGGGGCCTGCCTGGCGTTAAGCCTTCGCGAACGCGATTCGTGTCTCGCGAACACGAAGGGAAGAGGTCGGAATACATCGCGAACGCGATGAGGATATCGCAAACGCGAAGAAGGAATCTGGGCAGCATATGTTTTTTGTGCTTCGCGAATGCGAAAAAGGCCTATCTGGGCAGAATTAAAAGTCCCAAAAATGAGGGTTTGAGTTTATAACTCAAAATCAAATTTGGAGCTCGGTAGAAGGCAATTTTTGGAGAGATTCTTGCGTGGGTATTTGGGTTAAGTGATTCTTATCCAGTTTTAATTAATTTTTATGATTATGTATTTGAATCCATCATTTAATTCGGATTTAATGGAGAAAAAATCAAGAATTTTGTAAAATCTTCCAAAAATAAAAATTTAAGATTTGGAAGTTGACTTGTTATTGGAATTTGATAAAATTGATATGGTTGAACTCGTATCGGAATGGGTGTTCATATTTCATGAAAATATTTTCGGGTTCCGAGGGGCGGGTCCCGCGTTGACTTTTATGACTTCTTGGAATAAAATTTTAAGTCGACATATTATTATCCAGAATTATTTTCGATAAATTTTAATGAAGTTATACAATTAATTTAGATAGATTTGAGTTGTCCGGAGGTCAATTAAAGCAAGAAGGCTATTTTAAAATATCGGCCTAACTAGTGGGGGAATTTTCCCTTAGGCATTGAGTCTTATGTGCAATTTGTGTAATTGAAAACCATGCACGCGAGGTGAGAGTACGTACTTGGTTTATATGTGCAAATTTTATTGATTAAAAATCCTTAGACGCCCTTATGTATTAAATTAGAAATTATTGGCACTCGTTAAATCCTCTATTTGTCATGCCTAGATCCTTATTTGTTGAAATTATTTTTATATGATGATTTGGTGTGATTGCCACCTTGATTTTTATGTGAAATATTATTTTGTTGAGTTGTTTACTTCCGAATATTTTGTTAAGATTCTTTGTGCATATTATGGTCGAGCCATGGGCTCCTTATTGTGAAAAATAAGGTATTGTTGATTTTTATGGCAAGTTGTAATATTTGAGCACTTGATGTGTAATCTGTGATAATTTGTAATATTTGAGCACTTGATGTGTAATATGTGATAAGTTGTAATAATTGAGCATTTGATGTGCAATCTATGCTATGTTGTAATATTTGAACATTTGAGGTGCAGTTTATGATATGTGATATTGGCACATTATATTGTGGGAGTTATGTTCGGGTGTTTGCACGAGGTTTCTGCCGTGCTATTATTACTATTGATTTATGCACATGCGGCGTGACAAGGCGAGCATTTACTTTACTATTGCACACGTGGCGAGATAAGGGGGGCTATGTCGGAGATTGATTTTTGATGGCCTGGGGACATTATTGTTGTTGCATATTTATTTTGGGACTACGAGGCAGTACCTCGGGGGATCCCCTGTTGAGCACTTACGTCGGGACTATGTTTGCACTTTTCCTTGGTTATTTTATTTTTCCGTAATTTGTAAATTCTTATGTTTTACGTGATGTATTATTTGACTTAATATTAAGTGTTTTGTATTTCTTGATGTATTGTGTTGACCTTGACCTTTTTTGTATGAGACTTTGAGGATTTGTATATTTTGGGTTGTACTTGTCTTTGATCATTGAGTTGTTTTAAATAAAAAAATAATTTCAGTATGTTTAATTTAATAAATTTTATATCCAAATCAGTAGTTTATCTGATGCTTTATTTTAAAGGAAATATCATTTTTTTCTCTCTTAAATGATTTCTAAAATAAACTTATCCTTTTGTTGATTTCTTACTTGATTTAAATAATTTTAACCTTACTTTATTGAAAATAAATTGATCACGTGGATCTTATATATATTGAGGATATTGGCACGTGAGTTGTCCGTACAGTTGAGATATGAAATGAGGGCACGGGGTGCCGGAGAAATATGATGATTTAATTATGGGCACGAAATGCCGTGGAGATATAAAAAATGGGCTGAGACCCGTATTTATGAAAAATATGAAAAAGGGTTGAGACCCGTATTTATGAAAAATATGAAAATGGGCTGAGACCCGTATTTTTTTATGATTTTGAAATAAGGTGTCACATGATGACTTTTTAATTGAAAGAATTATATTCAAAATATTTATTTGGAAGGATTTTTACTTAGAAAGTATTATATGAAAGAATTATTTTTGAAAGATATTTATTTGAGGAAATTTTACTTGAAAAGATTTATTGAAAGAATTATATTTGAACGAGAATTATATGTGAAAGACATTTATTTGAAATACTTGATTTAATTGGGTGTAATTGTAATTATTAATGGTTGAGCGATATTAATGGTATTCTTGTTGTCTGCTGGGCATATCACTGGTTATTTCATGTTGCTATGTTGTTATTTGTTTCCTATTATTTTGTATATTATATTGTACATGTTATTAGACTAGTGAGTGTCTTGACTGTACCTCGTCTCTACTCCATTGAGGTTAGTCTTGATACTTATTGGGCATCGCTGTGCTGTGCTCACTTTACACTTCTGCACATTTTTATGCAGAGCCAGATATTGGAGATATCAAACTTGAGTGGAGTTAAAGCGTGATCGTAAATGTTCAAGGTAGAGCTGCTTGGCCGTCACAGTACCTTGGAGTCTTTTCATTTTATTGTACTGTTAATTTGTAATCAAACAGTATTGTATATTCGCTCCTCGTGATCATTCCATGTATTCAGTTAGAGTTCGTGACTCAGTACTACCAGTCTTGGGAGGTTGTATATTCATATTTATTCCGCTGTTAGTTTTGGTTACTTTTTTAATGAAAAAAAGGCTTCAGAATGTAATAAAAATTGGCTTACCTAGTGTTAGAGACTAGGTGTCATCACGACATCTGTGGTGGGATGTTGGGATGTGACAATTCTCTTATATAAGAAGCGAGAGTTTAGGTCCTTCAGGAGCCTGTATCATCAACAAGCCTGGCTGTCACTTTTAGGGCATTTTGGTCATTTCAGATTTCTCCTATTAAAATATCTCCTATTAAAACACTAGGAGATTCCGATAAGTTTCACCGTTTATGAACACATATCAGTCCACTTGTTCTTCTTCTGATCTTCTGCTTCTTCTTCATTACAACTGAGCGATTGACAATTTCTGTGGTTAGGTCCTTCTCTCGCAACACCTGTGAACTGCTTACCCTGCACTGTGTATTGTCCTTTCTCTTTTTTTTGTTGGTTATTTATTTGAAAAAGGCCTGCATTTGTATTTCTAATTGCTACTCGCTTCTCTAATAATAAGTTTGGTTGATTTTAGTTGTTCTGTGGTTAAGAGTGGTAACTCCAATTGAAAAAGACCTAAATTTATATTTTTAATTGCTACTCGCTTTCTCTGATAATAGTTTGGTTGAGTTTCGTTGTTCTGTGGTTAATATGATACTTGAATAAAATTGTTGATTTTTATGCTTTTAGTAGTGCGGTTATGTGTTGGAAAAGTGAGGAGCGTAGAACATAGTGAAGAAGCAAAGTGGAAAAATAAGATTAAAATAATATTGTTTCTACAACATCACAGAGAGGCTGCAGTCTTGATATCTTTGTGATATTCCTTATATGTGTTGCCTTACTGTATCAGTAAATTGTTAGAGACGCCTTTGTTTTTCATTTTTCTGGTAGGTGTTTGACAAAATTCTTCAATGATTCGAGCTTTCATCCGGGAAGAGTTTGACAAAATCTAACAAAACAGGTATCCGCTCTTTCTCTGCTCAACAAAATTAGTTGAAAACTTTATGCCTTACGGCTAAAATGTTAAATGCAGGGACTTAAAAAACAGGCATAGAAGGCGTAGTTCAAAACTCTGTATCTTACCATTCAAATGCATAGAAGGCGTAGTTCAAAACTCTGTATCTTACCATTCAAATGCTACTTGCACAGATCTAAAGAAATAAATACAAAAGCTCTTAAAAGATTAAGATATCTTTCTGACGATAACTCGGGCGAATTAGTAGCTAGACAACAATTTCAATACCGGACTTAGGTCTCCAACTCCTTATTTGGGACATAAATTGACTGTTGTTGTATTCAGGTTAGGTTATTTTCTATTGTTGTTTGGATAAATATATGTTTAAAGTTTATGTGGTTTCATTTAAATGGATTTTAATTGGAGAAACATGGTTAGTAAGGATTCATAGGCCGACCTGAACTTGTTTCGGACTGAGGTGGTGTAGTTGTTATTGTATGTAGTTTAAATTAAAGTTAATTACTTTATGCGAGTGCAATAGTGTTCTATTGCATTTTCTGGTTAATAATGTTAATAGCGTGCTAGAATATATCGAATA